>SCLG01000724.1:31104-44662 GCA_004367875.1 Oikopleura albicans
ATTTTGTATAAAAAGTACGGGGATGTAGTCGACATAAGGCGTGAGAGTGAAATGCATTTATATGATTCATTGAAAATTTAGGAGAGAATGAGCGATTGTGACTTATATCAAGACGGCGAATTCATATTTAATGGGCGATAGATTCTATTCGACTTGTCCGTTTTTGCATAAAAAATCATTTTTTTCATACTCGTCGTCTCTTACTCTCAATTCTGCTGCCGTCGTTTATAATTAATAATCACAAATCGTCCACGTCGTTTTTTCTTTTTTTTCTCCGAAGTTAGTCGTCGGACTTGGACGTTTCCAAAATGGCGCGAATTCCTTCGAGAGAATTAGAAAATCTTATGCGAAATGGAAAACAGCACAAAGTTGAGGAGCATGCACCACCAGGTTTTTATAGGTACACTTGTGTAACCCATATAGTAACACTTTTACATCCCGATAAATACAGTCCTTACTCCTTTTTCGGACGCTCCTTTTTCGCACGATTGCTCCTTCTTCGGACAATTTTTCGGCCAAAATGAGGCCATTCTAATAGAAAAATGATCCTATTTGAGACGATGCTCCTTTTTCGGACGGTATTTTCGAGAACCGAAAACGTCCGAAAAAGGAGTGAGGACTGTACTGGTTATTTTGCTAGTTTAGACTCTAAACTTAAGGGCAGTTTTGAACCCTTTTCTTGTTCATTTCGCCAAAAACCGTTACGAGATGGGTAAAATCGGTACAATATGGGTCGTTACGATATGGTTTACACAACTTTACACTTTCTTCAATTTGGTCTGTTTGGCGTACAATTAAAAAACGTGTACCAGTCATGGTTTCCACACTGTACTTTTTTGCGGTCGTAATTTGACTGCACGTTTGTGTAATCTACGGCGCCTTAGTGTCGCATGGTTGGGATTTTTAACTTAGTGGCATGGAATTCAGTTTCGAACCGCCGCATATTATCGGGCTTTGAGCGATACTTTTTTTACTTATAACGCTTTTGGGTATCACTACGGCAGCCTGAACTGTTGCTCACGGTATAAATTGAACAAAAATGTGTCACTCAAAGAGTACTTGGTCAATTCAAAAACACGCGGCACTCAAAGGACCGGGGACTGTAATGGCAGTAATTCAGTCCTAACAAAAAGCAATTTGACATGAATCGTTCTTTTCAAGTAGGCCTTAAATTTGTAATTCTGAACTTGACATAAAAATATATTGAGTAAATGGAACCACTGATCGATTTAGCTGTTGTTATTGAATAACGGCAACCGGCCACAAATTTTTACTAAATATTTAATTTCACTAAGTGATCGGATAGAGTCACTTTTACTGTCTTTCATTTTACTTTTTTATGCAATAATTGAGGGGATTTTTTAATGGGTAAGAACATTAATTTTCAAATATTTAAGCATTTTTTACGCAGCCAGAATATTAAAATATATGTTAACATGTAGCCAACATCTGTATCACTCTAGTTATGTCAATAGTCTATGTCAATACACCAGTTGCGCCGTTATGTTACAAAACCAAATCAAAAAAAGTGTAACATAACCGAAAATTGTAACATAACGGCGCAGTGCGTAGGCGATTTTGCTGGAAAACGCCAAAAAATTAAAAACTTGTAACATAACGGGACAAACGGAGAAAATATTGCGCAATACGCGTTTTTTTGTACAAATTGTAACATAACGGAAAATAGTGATTATGTAACTCAAAAGTATTGCGAAATACGTGTTTTTTTGTACAAATTGTAACATAACGGAAAGTTGTAACATAACGGCGTAGTGCGTAGGCAAAAAAAAAACAGAATTTTTTTTTGCTAAAAAATTGTAACATAGCGGGACGAACGGGCAAAATTGTAACATAACGGAGTGAAACATAACGGCGCACCTGGTGTAGTTGGCGTACAGTTTGTATAAAGTTTGTATGTTTTTTCAATTGAAAAGAGCATCCGTCTAAAGTTATTAATAACGCTAAAGCGGAAAACAAAGGGTTTGCATGGCCCATACAGTCTGGGTTTCCGCCTACGCCCTACGGGTCTTTCATTTAAAGAATTTGAATTTATGTCATAGCTGTCTAAGCAGTTTTAGTATTAACTTTAAGTTAATAACTAGTCATGTTGTAAAGTGTATTTTTCCTTTGGCTATTAGTAAAGTCGGTAAAAATGTGAGAATCGCGAAGATTGGGTCCAATTGGACGTACGGCTTAGCTTTCATAGGGAAAACGTCCTTAGCGTAGGGTGACAGCTTCAAACAGCTCTCTAGGAGGCCCTGATGGTAGAAATAAACTTTTGATTATTCCAATCAAGCTTAGTTTGACAAGCTCTACAAACTGGCTTTGTCTTTGTCGGTAAAATTCGCGATTTCTTATTGTTAACTCTCAGGGGGAAGGAGTTTTTGGAAACCCGTAGGGGGAAAATGCGTGTTTATATACACACACTTAAAAAATTCACAATAACTCGCAATACAGTTGGTGACTAAACGAGTTGACATTTTCGTTTCCGATTTTTTCGTCAAAAACTGTCAACTCGTTAGGTCTTTGTCAACTCCTTAGGTCACTTTTGCCCCCTTTTTGCCTATTTTTGCCCGAAAAACGCCCAAAAACTGTCAACTCGTTAGGTCTTTGTCAACTCGTTAGGTGTCAATTCGTTTAGTCACCAACTGTAATTCAAAAAATGGTAAAGCCAAGTTGTAGAGCTCGTCAAACTACGTCGATCTGACTATTCAGAATTGATTCGGGCCACCAGGGCCCCTAGAGAGCTGTTTGAAATATCCAACCTACGCAAAAATACCGTCAATCGAATTTTCTCGAAAATTTGAGGGGTCAGCAATAACCGTTTTGCCCTACGGGGCCTCCATATGCCTTAAATCGACGAAAAAAACAAGTGGTGTGTCTATATACACGCACTTCCCCCTGGGAGTTAAAACGCGATTTGTCAGAATTAATGAATGAATAAAATACACAGAACGGGCGAACGTCACGGGCGTCATTAATATCGCCGACGATTTCATGGAGCTCAAGTTAATTAAATGTTCAACTTAATAATAATTTATTATAAAAAAACAAATTTCCACACCATTTAGAATAAGATCGGCAAATTATTAAATTAGTTATTGAGCAAAATTCTTTCAAAGTGTGCCTTAAACAGTAAAAAGTATTCTTTGAAAACGTCTTTTCAATAATTAATTCAATAATTTACCCATCACATTCTACTTATTAAAAGGGGGACAACTAGTTTTTGATATTACTTTAGGAATCTCATATGAATAAAAGAGAAATTACTAAAGCCATAAATATATAAGTTATAGACTATAACCCCCTACGCCGTTATGTTTGAAAAACACTTGAATAACAGTAAATTAGGGTCCTTTCCTTGGTCTTTTTCTCGGTATTTTCCAGAGTCAATTTGTTTGAAAAACCTCATTTTGTGCCTTATAGCCACGTTTTTTGAATTTTTTTTTTTCAATTTTTGAAATCTCCGACATCGATTACCTACCCCCCATATATTATTTTTTTGTTTCAATCACACGATTTTTGGTCGTTCCCACCCTACAGTAAATATAACAACTTTTTAATGGAGCAGTGCTTTACATTTAAAATATACATTTCGAAAAAAAAAAATTCAATAAAATAATAAATATATTGGCTCGAAGGAAGAAATATTATACATAACGGCGCAGGGTATGTATATTGTAAAAATTAAGATAATGGCACTGTCTCTTACGGACATACGAAAAAAAGTAAGGATAACGGCACGAACGGGTTAATTTAAATATAAATTAACGGCGAAGGGGATGTGTTTATTGTGAAAATTCCAAATGCGGAATCAAACTTTTTATGGAGGACGCAATCCAAACCATCATGGTCACGGTAACGTTAATTGGATATACAAAAATAACTTTGATAAAATTTCATCACGTATTGGTAGATTTGGTACAAGTGGTAAAATCGATAATTTTTCGAGGAAAAAAACTGGCACAACCAAATTGTAGAGCTGGTCAAACTACCTTGATCTAATTAATCCAGAATTAGTTGAAATGAGCTGGGCTGAACTGGCCCGTTGAATTCAAAAAATTAAATGAGTTGTGCTGAACTCGCCTGTCGGGCCGCACAATAATAATAATAAGCTGGGCTGTGCTGGCCTCTCGAGTCCTAAAAAACATGGGCTGGCCTATCCAACTGCACAGCCAGCTTTCGAGCTGGGAAGGCCAGTTGGCTGTTGCCGAGCCCTGCGAGTAACTATTTACTGTTTTTTTTAATTAACTCACAGGGGGAAGTGCGTTTAAATAGACACGCAACTGGTTTTTTCGTCGATTTAAGGCATATGGAGGCCCCGTAGGGCAAAACGGGTATTGGTGACCCCCTCAACTTTTCTAAAAAAATCGATTGACGGTGTTTTTTGCGTAGGTTGGAGNCACGTCGTTTTCTCTCTTTTTTTCTCCGAAGTTAGTCGTCGGACTTGGACGTTTCCAAAATGGCGCGAATTCCTTCGAGAGAATTAGAAAATCTTATGCGAAATGGAAAACAGCACAAAGTTGAGGAGCATGCACCACCAGGTTTTTATAGGTACACTTGTGTAACCCATATCGTAACACTTTTACATCCCGATAAGTACAGTCCTTACTCCTTTTTCGGACGCTTTTTGGGCAAAATGGGGCCATTCTAGATGATGCCCCTTTTTCGAACGCTTTTTCGGCCAAAATGGGGCCATTCTAGATGATGCCCCTTTTTCGGACGTTATTTTCGAGAACCGAAAATGTCCGAAAATGGAGTAAGGACGGTACTTTGGTTATTTTGCTAGTTAAGGCTCTAAACTTTTGGGCATTTTCGACCCTTTTCTTGTTAATTTCACCTGAAACCGTTACAGATGGGTAAAATCGGTACGATACGGGTCGTTACGATATAGTTTACCCAACTTTACACTTTCATTGATTTTGTCTGTTTGGCGTACAATTAAAAAACGTGTACCAATCATGGTTTCCACACTGTATTTTTTTTTGCGGACGTAATTTGACTGCACGTTGTGACTGCACGTTTGTGTAACCGCGGCGCCCTAATGTAGCAAGGTTGGGATTTTTAACTTAGTGGCATGGAATTCAGTTTCGAACCGCCGCATATTATCGGGCTTTGAGCGATACTTTTTTTTTATTTATAACGCTTTTGGGTATCACTACGGCAGCCTGAACTGTTGCTCACGGTATAAATTGAACAAAAATGTGTCACTCAAAGAGTACTTGGTCAATTGAAAAAACACGCGGCACTCAAGGGACCGGGGACTGTAATGGCAATAATTCAGTCCTAACAGAAGCAACTTGACAGGAATCGTTCTTTTCAAGTAGGCCTTAAATTAGTAATTCTGAACTTGACATAAAAATATATTGAGTAAATGGAACCACTGATCGATTTAGCTGTTGTAATTGAATAACCGGCCACAAATTTTTACTAAATATTTAATTTCACTAAGTGATCCGATAAAGTCACTTTCACTATCTTTCATTTTACTTTTTTTATGCAATAATTGAGGGAACTTTTTAATGGGTAAGAACATCAATTTTAAAATATTTAAATATTTCCTAAACAGCCAGAATGTGAAAATATGTTAACATACAGGCAACATATGTATCACTCTAGTTAAGTCTATGTCAATAATTGGCAAACAGTTTGTATAAAGCATGTATGCTATAAAGTTGACGTTGAACTTTTTGTATATCATATACAGTATATCATATACAGTATATGTATACGCGTAAATTTTAAATAACGAAAAACATAAGGCTTGTATGTATTTGCGTCTACGCCCTACGGGTATTTCATTTTAACTCCCAGGGGGAAGTGCGTGTAAATAGACACGCAACTGGGTTTTTTCGTCAATTTAAGGCATATGGAGGCCCCGTAGGGCAAAACGGGTATTGGTGACTCCCCTCAACTTTTCGAGAAAATTCGATTGACGGTGTTATTTTTTGCGTAGGTTGGAGATTTCAAACAGTTCTCTAGGGGGCCCTGGTGGCCCAAATCAATTTCTGAATTGTAAGATCGACGTAGTTTGACGAGCTCTACAACTTGGCTTTACCAGTTTTTTTGAATTATTGCGAATTAATGTGAATTTTTTAAGTGTGTGTTTATTTACACGCATTTTCCTCCAACGGGTTCCTAAGAACTCCTTCCCCCTAAGAGTTAAGAATTTGAATTTATGTGATATGCTTTGACTCATAGTTGTCTAAGCAGTTTGAGTATTAACTTGACGTTAATAAATAGTCAGGTGGTAGACTGTATTTGTACTTTGGCTATTAGTAGGTTCGGTAGAAATGTGGTAATCGCGAAGATTTAGTCCAATTGGACGAACCGCCTACGCACTAGCGGTCATAGGAACAACGTCCTTAGCGTAGGTTGACCGTTTAAAACAGCTCTCTAGGGGCCTTGGTGGCACAAATTTTCGATTACTCAAATCAAGCATAGTTTGACCAGCTCTACAAACTTGTTTTTTTATTAAAATTTGCGATTTCCCTATTTCTTATTCTTTAAAACGCGATTTGTCAGAATTATCTCTGAATTAATCAATGACAAAATACACAAAACGGGCGAACGTCAGAACGGGCGTCATGGATATCGCCGACCATGTCATGAAGCTCAAGTTAATTAAATGTTCAACTTAATAATAATTAAATAATAAAATCAAGTTTCCACACCAATTAGAATAAGATCGGCAAATTATTAAATTAGTTATTGAGCAAAATTCTTTCAAAGTGTGCCTTCAACAGTAAAAAGTATGCTTTGAAAACATCTTCTCAATAATTAATTCAATAATTTGCCGATCATATTATACCTATTAAAAGAAGGACAACTAGTTTTTGATATTACTTTAGGAATCTGATATGAATAAAAGAGAAATTATAAGCCATAATTTATGGCCCATAAATGTATAAGTTATAGACTATACCCCATAACGGTAAGCCCCATAACGGCACGAACGGGTTAATTTAAAGATGACTAATTTGAAGATAACGGCGCAGGACATGTATTAATTGTAAATATTACAAATGCGGAATCAAACTTTTTATGGAGGACGCAATCCAAACCATCATGGTCACGGTAACGTTAATTGGATACAAAATAATAACCTTGATAAAATTTCATCGCCCATTGGTAGAGTTGGTACAAGTGGTAAAATCGATAATTTTTCGAGGAAAAAAAAACTGGCACAACCAAATTGTAGAGCTGGTGAAACCACGTGGATCTAATTAATCCAGAATTAGTTGAAATGAGCTGTGCTGAACTCGCCTGTCGGGCCGCAGACTAATAATGAGCTGGGCTGGGCTGGCCGAGTCCTAAAAAACATGGGCTGGCCTGAACAACTGCCCAGCCAGCTTTTGAGCTGGGAAGGCCAGTTGGCTGTTGCCGAGCCCTGCGATAACTATTTAGTATTTTTTTTATTTATTAACGTTGAATTATGTTTCAGTAATTGTTGGAAATGGTAATGGCGGATTTTACTCGTATGGATCGGAGTTACTCAAAGCTGCGGCTATGGCCAATTCTCGAATTTTCAAGATTTGGTTCTTAAAAACGTCGCAACAAAAGATTCTAAATATTGCTAAAAATCAATGGATTTTGAAATTGAAACAAATGCTCAAGTGTTTTTTGCGATTATCCTACTCTTGTCTGAGTGAAACGTTATAATTTATAACTTATATACTTCTGTAGCTTTTGAACATAAGGCCTGTTCAAGCTGAAATCGAACTAGTGAAAACACAAAATTATTTTATGAAAACAAATATGTTGTGTGACTTACAAAGAATCATGAAAGATTGTAATAGGTGCAATTGGAGTTCTGGTTGGAACTTCGATTTTATTTTGTTTGGTGAAAGCCGTCAGTCATTATATCGGTAAACGAATTAACCCCCCAAGTCAATTTGAAAGTATAACGCGGTCAAATGACGTCGACCGAAAAGCTCAGGTCATAATAGGTAAGATTATAAAGGGCGCGCGAGTGAAAATTTGAATAGTGCAATTTTTGCTGGTCACAAATCATTTGAAATTCATTCAGATATGTGGTATTCAACGACTTTTGGCGAAAACGAGACATTTGATGTCGACAGCAGACGTCTTGACTTTATACGGTAAAAGACGAATAATTGGTTGGGGGTAAATTGGCGGTAGTTCTACCGCCAATTATGAAGGAAAATTGGCGGTAGTTTCAACACTACCGTCAATTTACCCGCTTCGCGTTACTACCGCCAGTTTCATGTTAAATAAATTATTAACGATTAATAATTGGCCGATCCTACTGGTATCAAAATGTTCATAAAATGTATTTATTCTAACTACCGCCAGTTTAAAAATGGAACTACCGCCAGTTTTGACCAAAATCCGGGAAAATTGGCGGTATTACCGCCCGTTTACCCGCCTCCGAATAATTCTTCAGAGGCCCCTGCGTGAAAGTTGTTTAATTCTGAGACACCCAATTCGAAGACACTTTTTTGAAAAGTCCAATTATGGGACGCTTTTTATTCGAAAAAATATTATAAGTGCAATTCCGGACAAAAGGGACTTTGAATCAAAATCGCAGAGCGTCTTGGAATTACACTACCCCAGTTTACAGTTCAGAACACCGATCGAAATCATAATAAGAAAATCATAAAATTGCACTCACAGTGATTCTAAGGTCATTGTGAATTTTTGTGTCTGTGTTGTTATGTACCCTATGTACCGTGATTTTTTTTCATTTGCTAGTTGTAATCTAACATTTTCAGATATGATGAGAAATATGGTAAAAGACGTCAAAAAGATTTTTCTGAAATAGTCATGGGCTCATTTAGTTATAACTTGTAGTCTAGACGCTAAAACTTATAGCCTACGGTGTCCTGATGAATTAAAATATACCGTGTGTCGGAGTCCAGACTCGAACAATTACACACGGTAATGTTTACAAATGTCGCAAACTATTACTGAGCCCTAGTTTCAGAAGAAAGAATATTTTCTGTGGGTCAAAGGTCGTCACCAAGACTAACAAGAAAATGCTCAAAAGTAGTCACTGATCAAGTTGTTCGACCAAAAAGTGCTGAAAGTATAGCTTACATTAAAATTTAATAGCAAAATAATATATCAGCTGCTAAATCCGAAAAAAAAAAAAAATTGTGCAATTTGTATTGATAGTTGTCAATAAACTTTTAACATTCCACGAAAAAAAGAATAAGAAAATTTTTTGCGGATAATACAGCTCTTTTTTGATGAAAGCGAAGTCCAGTAAATAATATCCTCTAAAATTACAATGGCCCCTTATGGCCAATGGCGAGCAAGCTAAAATAGCACGTGGCCAATCAATGTATTATTTAAACATATGATTGACAATCATTACTAAACAGGTCTTCGCTTTCATAAAAAACGTTAAAGTTTCATAATTATTCGATAAATAAGTCAAAGAATTATTTATTGTTTTATTTGAATTAAGATTATTACAGCTATATTCTCATAACGCCTTCGGACGGAATGTAACACCCTTTGCATTCAATCTGTCCTTTAGAATCGCACTTTCCACATTTGAGTTTTCCAAATTTATTTCTTCGTTTCACTTTTTTACCATTGCAATTGGCACAGGTTAATTTACCCAAGCCTTTTCAAAAGTTATGAATGTTTTAAGTATTTTGGTGCGGGTGCCCGACAAGCCAAACTGGGCCTGTATAAATGAACGTTCGACAAATAAGATTGCCGGTATTTGCGGTATAAGTGGGGTACCGGAAGTAAGAAAAAACGGGTAATAATTCCGATTTCTTCAATTTTGTAGAAATTGCGTATTTGAACGCTCCTACAGTATGAGGTATAATAACGCGTTTCTCGCTTTTCTTGTTTTCAACCCTATTAGAACACAAAATTTGAGAAATTCTAATTATGCCAGAAGCAGGGGTCGGCACATTCGATGTTTTTCCTCTCCACCCGACCCGGAAACCGCGGGTAAAACACGGGTTTTTGAGTCGGGTCACAGACCCGAGCTAAATTCGAGCTCGGACTCCGGGTCGGGTCACAGACCCGAACAAAAACTCGGGTCTCGAAATTCGGGTCCAAAAAACGGGTCTAGACCCGAGTAAAAATAGCTACTCGACCCGTGTCCTACCCAAGTCGGGTACGGGTCTACTGGGGTAGGTGATCGGGTCGGGTATCCGAGTGCCGACCTCTTGCCAGAATCACGTTATCAAAAAAAAATTGGTTAATATCTTGGAAATTTTGATCTATGGAATATTTAAAACTTTTTCTTTGCAGTCGGGACATTTATGGCGTTCATATAATTTTTCGAATTCTGCCAGTCTAACCCGCAAGTCCCCGCAATCGGCAAGTGCTTGTAACTCGTCAAGTCCGCCAATATATTGTCCATCAATGTAAACAGCCGGTAATTGACCGGATAGTGAATCGCCTGCCTTTAACCCCTTTCTGCTCAAAAACTCGTCTTTGTGATCTTCAAAATTGAAAATGTCCCGTTCTTCCCATTTAACCTTCATGTGTCGAATAATCGTTACTGCCCGGTTACAGTCCGCTACTAACTTTTTATCAACGCCCAAAGTTGTTGTATAAATTACCACCTAAATTTTGTTTTTGAAATTATGTTGATCTTTGACGAAACAATTTCATTGAAAACAGATAAACNGCAATTGGAGTTGTGGTTGGAACTTCGATTTTATTTTGTTTGGTTAAAGCTGTCAGTCATTATATCGGTAAAAGAATTAACCCCCCAAGTCAATTTGAAAGTATAACGCGGTCAAATGACGTCGACCGAAAAGCTCAAGTCATAATAGGTAAGATTATAAAGGGCGCAAGTAACAAAATATTTCAAGACGGCACTACCGGAAAACGGAGAAATTTTGCCAGAAATGGCCTCTAAAATGCTCTCTAGCGTGTCTCTTTTTACAACTTTTTTATTTCACCAACGTAATCTACGCATCAAACTGCATCATATGAGTGAGTTTTAGAAAAATTTATTTTTTTCTGTAGAAAGTTTTCTCCGTTTTCATGTTTCTCCGTTTTCCTGTTTCTCCGTTTTCCGGTAGTGCCTCTAAGAATGCAATTTTCGCTAGTCACAAATTATTTTACATTTTTTTAGATATGTGGTATTCAACGACATTCGGCGAGAACGAGACATTTGATGCCGACAGCAGACGACTTGACTTTATACGGTAAAAACACAAATAATTTTTAACAGGGGTTGTCAAATTCTATTACACCCAATTCCGGGACACTTTTTTGAAAAGTCCAATTCCGGGACGCTTTTTATTAGACACAGAGCGTCCCGGAAAATTTATGATTGTGAATTTTTTGTGTGTTGTTATGTACCCCATGTACAGCTATTATTTTCATTTGCTGTTGTAATTTTACATTTTCAGATATGATGAGAAATATGGGAAAAGACGCCAAAAAGATTTTTGTGAAATAGTCATGGGCTCATTTAGTTACAAATTGTAGTCCATATTATAGGCTAAAATTTAAGGCTACGGTGCCCTGGTAAACTAAAAACATACCGTGTGTCGGAGTCCATTCTCAAACAATTACACACGGTAATGTTAACAAATTTAGTTAACTATTACTGAGCCCTTGTTTCAGAAGAAAGAATATTTTCTGTGGGTCAAAGGTCGTCACCCAGACTAACTAGAAAATTCTCAAAAGTCGTCAATGATCAAGTTGTTCGACCAAAAAGCGCTGAAAGTATAGCTTACATAAAAATTTAATAGCAAAATAATATATCAGCTGGGAAATCTGAAAAATCAAACAAAATTGTGCAATTTTTATCAATAATTGTCAATAAACTTTTAACATTCCACGAAAACAATGATAAAATTTTGTGCGAATAATACCGCTCTTTCTCGATGAAAGCGAAATCCAGTAAATAATATCCTCTAAAGTTACAATGGCCCATTATGATCAACGACGAGAACGCTCAAATCGCAATTGGTCAAATTATCACTGATCGTATTACTTTAACATATGATTGACGATCATCACTTAACAGGACTTCGCTTTCATCAACAAAAAACGTTAGAATTCATGGTTATTCGATAAATAAGTCAAAGATTTGTTTATTATTTTATTTGAATTGAGATTATTACAGCTATATTCGCATGACGCCTTCGGATGGAATGTAACACCCTTTGCATTCAATCTGTCCTTTAGAATCGCACTTTCCACATTTTAGTTTTCCAAATTTATTTCTTCGTTTCACTTTTTTACCGTTGCAATTGGCACAGGTTAATTTACCCAGGCCTTTTCAAAAGTTATAAATATTTTAACTTTTTTTTCGGTAAGGGTGACCTACAGGCAAAACTAGGCCTGTATAAATATTTTCTCGTTTTGTTAAAGTACTTCGCACAGCCCCTAAACATTTAAAAAAATAAGATAGCCGGTATTTCGGGTGTAAGTGGGGTACTGGAAGTAAGAAAAACGGGTACAAATTCCGATTTCTTCAGTTTTGTTAAAATTACGTATACCGGGATTTTCGACGACGTTGAACAGGAATATGACAGTGTTTCTTCAAATTTTGGTTTCTCCAAAGTCCTGTGAAGGATATTAGAAGTTTTCCAGAAAAATTTGTATGTTGTCTAAAAAGCTTCCAAAAGTACCATTTATCCCGAATATGCGCTCCTGTAAGTTAAATAAGTAAACATTATTTATGGCAATGTTAACTTAAGCGCATACCTAGTTAAGTCAAAACAGAACAAAAATCTAGTAACTATCTTGGAAATTTTAATCTTTGGAATATTTACAACTTTTTCTTTGCAGTCGGGACATTTATGGCGTTCATATAATTTTTCAAATTCTGCCAGTCTAACCCGCAAATCCCCGCAATCGGCAAGTGCTTGTAACTCGTCAAGTCCGCCAATATATTGCCCATCAATGTAAACAGCCGGTAATTGACCGGATAGTGAATCGCCTGCCTTTAACCCCTTTCTGCTCAAAAACTCGTCTTTGTGATCTTCAAAATTGAAAATGTCCCGTTCTTCCCATTTAACCTTCATGTGTCGAATAATCGTTACTGCCCGGTTACAGTCCGCTACTAACTTTTTATCAACGCCCAAAGTTGTTGTATAAATTACCACCTAAATTTTGTTTTTGAAATTATGTTGATCTTTGACGAAACAATTTCATTGAAAACAGATAAACTGGCAGGGCGTGGGCTGATTTTTTGAAAAAAAAACGGCCCGATAAACCGACAAGCGGTAAACGTGGTCTGATTAACCTTTGCCCGATTAACCCGCAGAGAGTGTATATGTACATAACAAACCTTATTTCGATCTTCTTCCGCAGCAAATGAAGCAAATAAATCGTACTCATAATGCTGAATTCCGGCTTTTACCCGATTTCGAATTCCTGTGACCTGAAAAAAGAGGAATTAAATCAAATATTCATTCGAAATATATGTTTAACCTCGTTTCCTTTTTTGTAACCACCTTCCCATCGTTCTTCAACTATCACATTTTCTCCGGCAAAACAACCAGGAACACATGCCTATGCTGGTTTTTAACGCATTTTCACTTGTTTTAATATTTTGCAGGAATTGAACTCTTTTAATGACACATTTTTTTGTCTAAATGCG
>SCLG01000725.1:0-18603 GCA_004367875.1 Oikopleura albicans
TGATTGGAAAGATTTGCGCAATCGGCATGATCATACCGTATGTCAGGAAGTTATGGTTATACCACTCCTTACTAGTTATCTTACCTTTATAAACGCTAGAATATGGTGAAATAACCCAACTTGATTAAATGACTAGAGCGTGAATAGAATCGCTAATGACTTTTCCTAAAAAAAGCAAACGAAAGGTTTTTGATAAAAAAACAAATTTAGGTGTTTTTTGTGATCTAACCCATATAATCGTTTTTGTTCGAGACTTTAAGAACTGCGCGTGACAGGGACTTTTAGAACACAACTAATGTTTTAACAACCAAATAAAATGCGTAATACTGGTGTGGGTCGTCAGTTTGTCACCGAGCTCGACGCGGGTCTTACAATAGATATGACAGAGTACTGTTTTGAACCTACAAGCGAAATTTACTCAGTGACACTTTTTTCCTCACACCAGTAATCATTATAATGTTAAACAGATTTAATAGATTTTTCTGGTTAAAGTCAAACAAGGGCTTGTTATTCGAAGTGTCAAAAAGGATACCTTTGTTAAGGTTATGCAAGTGTATGTTTAGGTTAACCATATATGTAACCATGAATGCATTTTACAACGAACTGAGGAAGTCTGTCGAAGGCGATGAAATTAAATTAGGTTTGTAAACTATTAAAAAACGTAATCGTAATGCTTAATCATAGTGCTTTTTTAATACAATAAACCTAAAAAAAGTGACAACTTTGAAAATTAGAAAATAATAGATGATAAAAAATTTCGAAAAAAGTATTTCGTATTCGTTGTGCGTCGATTAAAAAGTAGAGATATCTCTGAACGAGCCAAAGCGAGCCAATTGTGCCGAGCCCTGACTGTAAGTTTGAAATTAAAATGCGATGCATAATTTATATAGGTCAGGGTTGTTTGTTATTAATTTGTTTCCTCCATTTGTTTTCGTCGATTTGTTCATAACCAGTGTTGGAAGCGTTGAGGTGCGTTGGGGAAATTTTGAGCGTTGGCCAACTTTTCCAACACTGGTTCAGAACAGCCTGTTCTGCCAAAGAAAGTTTACAAAAAAACGACATAATCTTTGATTGCTAAGAACTTTTTTAGAAAACCATGGAACGTTTTGTAATGCGGAGTATGAGTGTCCAAATCAATATTGGTGCAATTTCGCCAGTGAAAACAGTGGTTTCTGTGTTTCATGTCGAACAATTTCTACGGAAGACGATTGTTCGCGTTCCTTAGATTCAATGCTCACTGTGGGACAACAGTACGGAAAAGAAAGTTGCCAAAACAAGTGCCTGCTAACAGGTATGAACTTTGCACGTTTTTCGGAAATCGAAAATGCCGATCTAGAGACCCCTGACCAGGGCTCGGCAAAAGTTACTTTTCCTCAAAAGTCCTTTCGAACTGCCGAGGAAAGTTCAGGAAAGTTTTATTTTTTGAACACATACGACAGTTGAGGAAAGTTGAGCTTTTTTTTAAATATAACCTCGGCACTTGAGGAAAGTTGAGGTAATTTTTTTAAAGCTGAGCTCGTGAGCTGAGGAAAGTTGAGCTTTTTTTTTTATTCGATTTTTGCCGAGCCCTGCCCCTTACTGTGCTTGGCGCCCACCCACCCTTACTTGGTGTGCCTTATTTGGCACTCCCCTGTACTACCAGAAATGAAAAGAAAAATAAATGAATAATTAATTAATGAAAAATATACTAGGGCCAAAAATATTTCGGGCGCAAACATAACAGCGCAGGCCATAAGCGGATTGTAAATGGTTGTCAAACTTTGAAAATGTTTTTCAATTAGGTCTGTGCTCGTGAATTACAATATAATCATAATAATTTAGGTATTAGAAACGGAACAATCCAACTTCTGAATTACAATAATGATGAAAATAGGAATTGGGCTGTTACCGCCGATTGCGAAAGTGTCTCTGCTACTGTGACCTTAATGGCCATCGAACATGGCTATGATTTTCTTATCGTCAACGGTAGGAGCTACACAGGAACCGTTAAACCGTCTATACCCACATTATCCGGAAACTTCTCGGTGCAATTTACTTCTGACTATTCGGTTACCGACGAGGGATTTATACTTAATTGGAATTGTGTTGATACAGGTACAGCATTATACGGATGAAAAACCTGTGCCATAAATTATATTTTCAGAGCACATAAATTATGTGACATAATAAGGTAAAAATAAAATTGGTATCAAAATTGACCTCTTGAACGTCCCATTATACACGCAACTCTTCAGCTTGTTTTTGTACCTACTTTCGACACATTTGGATTACTGGTTCAAAGATAAATTACTGTTTTTTTTTGCGTAGCTTTGAGACTTCAAAATCTCGCTTCCCCCTGAGACTTAACATTTAACGTTTTCAGCAAAACCTTAAGGACGCCACGTCGATTTGTTACAAATCAAAATTATTTTTATAGTACCATATTATAGCTCTTTAGTTCAGTTAAGGACGGGTCCATAACATTCCCAAAATTTGATTAAACTTCATTGGACTTTTATCATTGCAAAAAATTATCAAAACAAGTCCACGGCAACTTTGCCGAAAAGTACAAAGGGTCGGATTTAAGGTATTATGCTCTTTTAAACAATAAGATCTTATATTCTTATTCACACTAAAGTGTTATGGAAAATTATTTGTAGAAATCATGTCTTATGGAATTTGTGTATACCCTGTCTCTAGGAAAGTTTTCATTTTTCATGTTTTGGTGAACAAACCGGCCGTACCGTCCTTAAAATACTACTTTTATCCATCAATGTTTTTTTAATATGCCATATTCATGAATTCAATCCTCTAACAACTAATATAAACTAAAAAAATTATATTTCAAGGATCGTCTGGACAAATCCAATTGACAAACTACACTAATCACGCTGATTATAAATGGGATATAAGACCGGATTGTCCACACATCCGCATTATGTCTGCCCGTTTGGATATTGAACCGTTTACCGAAGTTGGCAATTATGGCGACAGTCTTACAATTACTGCCGGTGTCCAGCCGGGGGACAACGAACCAATAATTTTCAGACCAACAGATGTTATCAATTTACCTATATTTGTTGTTGACGTGCTAGAAATCGAATTTAAGTCCGATGATAGGGTGACCGCTGGTGGCTTTCACTTATTTTGGACATGTGAAGCGGCCGAAATACCACTAGGTACGCTAGAATTTATTATGATTCTTTTACTTTTCAGTAAATTGTCATTCAAACTTTTGAGTACACTTTTTTTGTTTAGAACACTTTCAGATTGATAAAACACTTTTAGTATTAATAGGTGAACACGAATCTCGCGCGCAAAAATAAAATGCGCGCGTGAATTTCCACCCAGAACGGATCTCGCGCGCATTTTATGTTTACGCGCGAAATTTATTTTTTTGCGCGCGAGATTTTATGTCTAACACGGATTTATTCAACATTCTCGCGCGCATTGTTGTATTTTATTTCGCAAACATGCTTACTAAGTAAACTTTAAATTTTCTCTAGATTTATTCATGAGAATAATAAGTATTTTTTTATTTTGTTTGATATTTTTCCGATAAATGAAAAAATAATGTATAAAAAAATGTATAAAAATTCTGTGATATTGTATTTTTATCTCTCAAAGCGAAACTTTAGCAAGAGCGAAACCTCAACAAATCTAACCGGAAAACAGCTGAATTTGTTTTTAACAAAATTTCAAAAACTAGAACAATGTCCGTGTACTACAATTACAGTTCTCGTCCCCGAAACGGGTGGTTTTCTTTGACAAAAAACCCACCCGTTTCGGGGACAACCACCCGTTTCGGGGACATCTTATAATATATATTTTTCAGGTTTGCCCACAGACGGAGTCATTGAAATTTCCGAGGATAACACAAATGGTACACATTATAGGAATGATATAAGTGAAACCTGGACTATTCAGCCTGGATGTAATTCCGTTCACTTAGTTTCAACTCAGTTTGATACTGAACTAAACTACGATTTTGTACAAATTATATCACAGTTTTGGAATGATACTAGTGTTTCGTTGGATACTTCGTTTGATACTCGTTTCAGTGGTAACAATCCTATAGATGAATATGTGTCATTAGAGTACCCGTTAGGTTTTGAAGTTAGATTCACCTCGGACGGGAGCGTTAGTCGTACCGGTTTCCGTCTCGAATGGAGTTGTATCGACGCGCCCTAACGAAAGCTGAATGATGATATTGAGAATTCCAACGGTAATTGAATTTTATATTTGAATGAACACTTTCCAAGTTTTCTAAGCACTACCTATTTCAACGAAGGCTTTAGATTAGCTTTCGAAACTCTCAAAATGTCATGTTAATTCGAACGGTTAGCTTGTGTAGTATATTTTTTTCGAATAACCCATCTTTACGGAGGTTCGACGATGCGTTCAAATATTCAAATGCTTATCTTACACCTTCAACCCTTAGCATTAAAAATAATAACAATTTTTTGGCAAAAAAACTTGTACTTTTAAACTGAATCGAAATCACTATCTTAAAAACAATTCGGTGTACATGACTTAAATGTTAACTTATACAAGGACGATTTTCGCACTCTAACGTTTATTACAAGCAACGCCGTGAGTTCTTTAAGTGGCTAAAGGACGCTAGCCAATAGGAGGCGCCTATAAAAAAGCATGAGCCAATAGGCGCGCTTGTAATTCAGTTACAGACGCTCCGCGCCTACGGCCGCGGTTAACTGTTTATTACTTACTTGCTTAGACAAATCGGTCGCAAAACGGATGTTTTCTGAACGTGTGAATAACCTTGGAAGAAAATCGGACTGGGACCCGTGAGAGTTAACGAACATCTAGCAAAATAAATTTTAGCTAGAACGAATGGCCACGGTTTCTTGGAATTAACTGCAAATGATGTCAATGAGTTTACGAACACCACTGTGGCATGTCCCGATGAATATGACTCAATTTATTTTATATCGACATCTGACTGCTCAGAATGCGAGTTGCAAATTGGCGAAGAAAAATTTTCCGGTAGCGTCTCAACCAATTTCAGAAATGCTAACATTTCTGTAATTATTACGTCAAATGATGCATCCAGTTTTGGATTATACTGGTTCTGTTCGAAGACAAAAAGCGGAATTCCAAAACCAAAGCACGACGACGCAGTTAAGGGTGTAATTTATATCGTACCAATTATACTTTAAATACTATTAACCTTATCTTTTTATTTTTTTTATTAATGGCCGGTCGGTCTCGTTGTTTGCAAACTTAAATTACAAACTTAAATTTGAAATGCTCAAAATTTCAAGAACTTTTCGGCGGAAGTGATTTTTTTGCACTTGAACTCATTCATGATACCTTTCAGGATAACTTGGACTGAACGATACGTACACAATACAGCAAAATGAAAAAAATGATGTTTATTTGTAAACAAACTGACCCTACCACCCTTAACGTTTGGGAAAAAACGCTTTTTACGCACCTTGACACCTCAAAATTTCTAGAATTTAATGACCAAATGAATTTGTACACAATATGACGGACCGGTCCTTAAAAAGAAAAAAAATTAAAAAAATGTAAAAAAACAAACATTTAAAATATTAGGAAGAAGGATAGTTTTCTGTTATCCTAAATACAAACATTAAAGGGAAGTAAACGATATGTTAATTTCTTGAACCTGTGAACCCGTGAATTCCCAAGTTCGAGCGTTTAATTAACTTTTAACCCATAGGCGTTAGAGCTACACGGCCCGTGTAACACGGGTTGTTCCGTTTGAAATTTTATTGGTTCAGATTTGTGAACTAGTTCTTGAAATACTATTTCAATTTAACGAGGTAAATGCAGAGCGTCATCGAGTTGATTATAATAATTTAAACTGATAATTTTGATACCCAGTATAAGGTAAACTTATTTTTACCATAATGAAAGCTGCGGTCGAAGATCAAAATGTTAGTCCGTTCAGCACCAAACTGGACAATTTTTTCACTGCTTGGTATAACTTGTATGGTATTATTGATATGAGAAAAATATGGTTCGATATTGATAAAAATCCGACAGAAGTTGATATTGTTTTCCAAATTAACGAAATCACCGATCTGGCCATGGCTGATAACGTGATTGAAATAAGGTAGGAAAATAAAATAGAGGTTGAAAAAACATCCCTTAATGAGTCAGTTATACTGTATAACTTATCTCCCTGGGCCAGGCGGAAGGAGTGAATTGATAACCAGTAGTGGGAAATGTGTGCATATATGCAGTGCATATTATGCACACACTTAAAAAATTAACAATAATTCAAGAAAACTGGTAGAGCTCGTCAAACTACGTCGATCTGACTACTCACAAATTGATTTGGGCCACCAGGGCCCCTAGAGAGCTGTTTGAAATCTCCAACCTACGCAAACAATACCATCAATGCAATTTTCTCGAAAAGTTGAGGGGGTCAGCAATACTCGTTTTGACCTACGGGGCCTCCATATGCCTCAAATCGACGAAAAAAACAAGTCGTGTGCATATATGCACACAATTCCCCCTCGGAGATTTACATAAATTTATTTTGCCTTTTAACCCCCAAGCACGACCCCCGGACGTTTGTCCCGCCCCGGGTGAAAAAACGCAATTTTCGAGTTGTTTGCCTTTGTATAATGGCGTAACGTTGAAAACCAACATAGAATAACCGATTACAAACTGGGAAAGCAAACAAAAATAAAAATTTTATATACGTAATAAAAAGAAATTAGTCTTTGATTGAACCTAGGAAACCTCAAACAAGAGGTTATTTGCAATTAATAGTTTTCACGCGCATTTTTTTTCTCTCATATTTTTCCAAAACTGTTAAAAAAATAACGGTGCACTAGCGTGCAAAAAATGAACCGCGTATGCTGCCCGGTTAACTGTTTGAAAATGTGTGGTTTTGTGGTCAAATCGACCAAAAAGTGTCCAAGGGTGGTCGGGAAGCTTTCGAGAGTATGCTCAATCGATTCAGAACCATCGATTAGCGTATAGAGAAATCTGCTTATGAAATTTTACGTTCGATTAGATAGGAGTAAAAGAAAAGCCGGACAAACGTCCGGCCCCGTGCTCAGGGAGGTGCTAAATAATCGTGCTTGGGGGTTAATGAAAAGTTAATGGTGAAAACTCATATGGTGATAATTTGCACATTCGGCAAACCCAAACACAGCCTAAAAATTTTTTTGTATAGTGGCATTTTGGACGTCGAGTGGACTGATCCAAGACTGAATTGGTCAGGTTTGATAAATTATTTCTTTGAATACAGTTCAAGATAATTTCAGGCTACTGCACGTCCAAGAAAAAGTGTCCGGTAGATTATGACGACTTGGTAGAGCGTTACAATCTCAAACGGTACAATCAAATAAGCGAAGGATAGGTCTAAATAGCAAACATTGCTTTACAAGCGTGTAAGGCGTGTAACTTTTCTGTGGAAAGTTTTGACCTTATATAGTTTCTCTTGCATCTCACCAAATCTGGATACCCAATATTAATCTGTATGATGGCCAGCTTGAAGATCAAATTTCGAAAAGAGGGAGTACAAATTCACTTAATGTTAAAGGTGGTTTTTCACATACACATGTATTCAAAAATTTGTATTTATGTAGTGTTTCTCGGTCGGCGCATCACCGCGTAACCTGTCTAAAAGAGGTTTTTAAACTTTAATGAGTTACGGGTATTAATGTGAAATACGGTGGTTCGGAGCTTAGCTCCGAATCTAACTGTATAAATGTCGTCATAAATATGGTAGAACAAATGAATTTGTAAACCGCTGAGTAGAACATTTGGATTTAAAAACCCATTTGTTTTACCCCTTAAAATTTTCGCTTGGGGTAGAACAAATCGACTACACTCCAAAATGCGGTATATAATATACCGTATATTATTTGCGATAATTTATTTTATTAAAGGTGCTCAAAATTCCACAACACAGTTATCGCTATGATTTTGCAATTAAGTTGTCCGTAATTTGTCGATTTTGTCCCCTTTTTTCTGGATGAAAAACCTAAAGTACATATGAACGGAAAAGTACAGATGAAGCGTCACGTTATTCTGCGGTCGAATTGTGGTTTCGGAGATGGGGTGAATCGGTTTCCCTTTGATTATCATCAATGTTCCTTTAAACTCGGCGACCGTGATCTTAGAAACGGAGAAGTCGTATTTGTTGTTAAAAAGATGAACTTTTATACGAATCTTGCCAAGGCACCAGAAACTCCATTGTTAACACCGCCCGAGGACATTAGACATACTTTAGGTATGATAAATACCATGTTCCCAATACATATTACTCGCTGATACTAGTATACTCGTACAATTCAGGAGACTGCTAGTTATTGTTTTGTTAAAAAGCCAAATATTAGGCCTTCAACCATTATTAATACTACATATTCTCAAATTCTTTTTTGTTGGTCATGTGAGAATTTCATCGAAAGTTGGAAGGAAAATTTAATTTAAACGTATTAAATTAAACGTATAAAAAAGAACAAAACGCTTTTCACTGAATTTGTAAAATTCCGACCCTGTGTATTCGTAGTCCGAGACCTTTCATTCACACTTGTCTTCAATGTTTTTGGGAAATATAAAACCTTGTACAGGGACTTTGCAAAACTTATTTTTAGTTACTTACTAACTTAGGTACTTTCAAATTTATATCTCTATTTTTAGGAACCGAAGATTTTGCAGAAAACCCAGATTCATTTGTTGAAATACTCATAAAATAGGATAATGATCAGGTTTTTAATAAGAATTTTATTGAACGGTAGTATGGGAACGCAAATAAAGTAGATGTGCACACAACGCGACGGTTTTTTGGAAGTGGTCGCTGTAGTGTACAGCAAATATATATACAGTATGTGTGCACACAACGCAACGATGCGCGCACAAGGCAACGGTTTTTGAGAAGTAGAAGTGTCGTGTTGTCTGTACATCACCTGGAGTATAAATATAATATAACAAATACATTGTATACTATACGAATTTGGATCAATTTCTGGGTTTGCTGAACATTATTGAGGATTGCGAAAAGAGTCTCAGACACGGTCTGAGACACCATTTTTGCGAGCACTACTTAAAAAGCTTTTTTTCGACTCCATTCTATCGAAAAATACGATAACCCTAAAAAACGTTTTTATGTATTTTCAACAAACCAAAAGAATGGGCGATTAGAGCATACTTTTATCGAATAGCGGAAACGCAGCATATACAAGAAGATAAATATGAGGAAGCGTCTTTCAGTTCGATGGAAGTTTCAATTATCGTTTCGCGAAACATGCCAAAAATGACCATAGTTATTTTAATTCCCGTACTTTGTTTGATCATATTGGCAAACTACGCTCTGATGATTCCAGTGGCCTCCGGTGAGAAACTGGGATATGGGGTGACGATTCTACTATCGCTATTTGTGTACAAAGAAACGCTCGAAAATATGGTGGCTCCTTGGCAAAGTTTTAGCGCAACTCCCAAGATTATTGTGTTTTTTTCGACTATTATGGTTTGTAAGTACTCATTATGGACCGCTAGTAATGACACGAACGATCATAGTTCGAAACACGCTTTTTTTTTTCTTTTTGTGACCATTTCAGACCACTTCAAAATAATATCGGTGGAAGATTTTTTTTAAGTTGTACAAAAAAGCGTGATTGATTTTTCGGGGGTCAAAATTATCGGAATGAAAAAATTCCAAAAACAAAAAAATGCTGTGTGAAAAATCAATCACGTTTTTTGCAGTGGGGTATACTATTTATGGTCGCGAAATAAACTCATTTATGAGTACTTTCGCGACCACACCATTTGGTCGCGATTCGTTGTTCAAAAGATGGTTTCGCGACCACATGGTCGCGAAAGTGCGTTTTGGGTGAGGTTTCTTGACTACATGGTCGCGAAAGGGTGTTTTGGGGAGGTTTCGCGAAACTACCTTTAGAACAACGATTCGCGAACAAATGATGTGGTCGCGAAAGTACTCATTAACGGGGTTTTTTCGCGACCGCAAATGGTCGCAAAAGTACCCTTCACCAGAGGTCGGCACATTGGATTTTTTTTCTTGTCCAACCCGATTCCAATTCCGCGGGTAAAAGTCGGGTAAAGTTACCCGTCATTACCCGTTTCGGGTATAACTTCAAGTTACCCAATGGGTAACCAACACGTTCGGGTTACTAGGTCGTAATTATCGTTGTCCAACCCGATTCCAACCCGTGTGTTTTACCCGCATTTACCCGAATTTACCCGCATTTTACCCGAATTTAAAATGTTTACCCAAGTTTCACCCGAATTCCATTTTTTCACCCGTTTTTTGTGTAACCTAAAGCGAATATGCATTTGGAAGATATGATTTAAAAATATTCAGTGATGAGTTTAATTACCCTGATCAATATATGGGCAACATGTATGGTCTATGGAAACGAACAAAAGTCGAGCAAGTCGTATAACAGTCAATTCAATTACGATATTGTTAAATCTGTTATATATTTACGATATTTTACACAGGAATGGCATATTAATGTTTGTTAATGTATATTAATGTACACAGTTGTATCGCCCTGATCTTGGCACTTTCGCATGAATCAAAGGGCCATATTTTTTGTCAAGAGATGGGCGATTTGTCAAGATATAGCAGCACTGATAGTTCGACGACCTCTGTGAACGGTGAAAATGCAGTTTTGAGGAATATTCAACTTTAAAAATGTGTTTAAAGTATTTTATAGTGACATATAGAAGTAAAAATAANAACTGACTATTTATAGTCAGTTCGGCTAAGGAGAGTTAACGAGGTAAATGCAGGGCGTCATCGAGTTGATTATAAGAATCTAAACTGATATTTTTTATACCCAGTATAAGGTAAACTTATTTTTACCATAATGAAAGCTGCGGTCGAAGATCAAAATGTTAGTCCGTTCAGCACCAAACTGGACAACTTTTTCACTGCGTGGTATAACTTGTATGGTATTATTGATATGAGAAAAATATGGTTCGATATTGATAAAAATCCGACAGAAGTTGATATTGTTTTCCAAATTAACGAAATCACGGATCTGGCCATGGCTGATAACGTGATTGAAATAAGGTAGGAAAATAAAATAGAGGTCGAAAAAACATCCGTTGATGACTCAGTTATACTGTATAACTTATCTCCCAGGGCCCTGCGGGGGGAAAGAGTGAATTGATAACCCGTAGGGGGAAATGTGTACATATTTGCATAGACTTAAAAAAATCATAATAATTCAAGAAAACTGGTAAAGCCAAATTGTAGAGCTCGTCAAACTACGCCGATCTGACTATTCACAAATTGATTTGGGCCACCAGGGCCCCCTAGAGAGCTGTTTGAAATCTCCAACCTACGAAAACAATACCGCCAATGTAATTTTCTCGAAAACTTGAGGGGGTCAGCAATACTCGTTTTGACCTACGGGGACTGCATATGCCTTAAATCGACGAAAAAACAAGTCGTGTGTATATATGCACACAATTCCTCCTGGGAGTTATACATAAAATTATATTTGCCTTTCAATGCAAACTTAACACTCATATTTTTGTATAGTGGCATTTTGGACGTCGAGTGGACTGATCCAAGACTGAATTGGTCAGGTATGATAAGTTATTACTTTGAATACATTCCAAGATAATTTCAGGCTACTGCACGTCCAAGAAAAAGTGTCCGGTAGATTATGACGACTTGATAGAGCGTTACAATCTCAAACGGTACAATCAAATAAGCGAAGGATAGGTCTAAATAGCAAACTTTGCTTTACAGTGTAAGGCGTATAAGCTTTTTCGTGGAAAGTTTTGACCTTATATAGTTTCTCTTGCATCTCACCAAATCTGGATACCAAATATAAATCTTTATGATGGCCAACTTGAAGATCAAATTTCAAAAAGAGGGAGTACAAATTCACTCAATGTTAAAGGTGGTTTTTCAAAAATTCACAAATTTTTATCTATGTAGTGTTTCGCGGTCGGCGCGCGGCGCACCAATCGAAAAATGCGGTATATTATTTGCGATAATTTATTTTATGAAACGCGCTCAAAATTCCAGAACACCGTTATCGTTATGATTTTGCAATTAACCCCCAACAAAAAAAAAAAGAGGGACGTTTGTCCCTACACCATAAATAGACGTATTTTTGTTGTTGTTTGGCTTTATTAAATGATTTGACACTGAAATCCAACATAGAAAAAGCAATTGTGAATCCGTAGAACACAAAAAATTAAATATTTTTTTTTAATCACGAGTAATTAATGATTAATTGAACTTGGTAAACGACCAAAAACAAGTTTTTTGCAATAAATGAATTACAAACTTTGTTTGTTTTTTTCCAAATGTGGTAAATAAAAAAATTCTGACAAAATGAAAAAAATACTTAAGCATTTAGGTTTTCCCGTTATTTAATCGTCAATTACCCGGTAAACGAGCTAAATGAAAGTTGTGTTTATGTGGTCAAATCGGCCAAAAAGTGTCCAAGGGTGGTCAGAGATCTTCCCAAAGTGTGTCAATTCGATTTAGGACCATCGATTTGCTTATCGTGCAAATTATGAACGATTAGAGAATACTCTCAGAAGGGAACACACAAAATAGGGACAAACGTCCCTGTTTTTGGTTTGGGTACCGCTAACTATTTTTGATTAGGGTTAAGTTATCCGTAATTTGTCGATTTTGTCCCTTTTTTCTAGATGAAAAACCACTAAAGTACATATGAACGGAAAAGTACAGATGAAGCGTCACGTTATTCTGCGGTCGAATTGTGGTTTCGGAGATGGGGTGAATCGGTTTCCCTTTGATTATCATCAATGTTCTTTCAAACTCGGCGACCGTGATCTTAGAAACGGAGAAGTCGTATTTGTTGTTAAAAAGATGAACTTTTACACGAATCTTGCCCAGGCACCATCGACTCCCTTGTTAACACCACCCGAGGACATTAGACATACTTTAGGTATGATAAATACCATGTTCCCAATACATATTACACGGTGATACTAGTATTCTCGTACAATTCAGGAGACTGCTATTTTTTTGTAAAAAGCCAAATATTAGGGTAGCTTCAAGTTGAAGCATTCAATCATGATTTATACTATAGATCTTCAGATTCTTCCTTGTGAGAATTTCATCGAAAGTTGGAAGGCAAATTTGTAAACGTATATAAAAGAACAAACGCTTTTCACTGAATTTGTAAAATTCCGACCCTGAGTATTTGTAGTCCGAGACCTTTCATTCACACTTGTTTTCAATTTTTTTGGGAAACATAAAACCTTGTACAGGGACGTTGCAAAACTTATTTTTAGTACTTTCAAATGTTCATGGAATTACATGCTATATTTCATATTAAAGCCGAAATTAATAACTCTATTTTTAGGAACCGAAGATTTTGCAGAAAACCCAGGTTCATTTGTTGAAAGACTCACAAAATAGGATAATGATCAAGTTTTTATTAAGAATTTTATTGAGCGGTAGTATGAGAACGCAAATAAAGTAGTAGTAGTATGTGCACACAACGCGACATTTTTTTGAAAGTGGTCGCTGCAGTGTACATATACAGTATCTGTGCACACAACGCAACGATGCGCGCACATCGCGACGGTTTTTGGGAAGTAGTAGTGTCGCGTTGTGTGCACATCAACTGTAATAATAATATAATATAACACATACAAATTGTATAACACATACATTATGTATAAGCGTCTCAGACACCATTTTTGCGAGCACTACTTAAAAAAGATTCTATTCGACTCCATACTATCGCAAAATACACCACCTGCGCTGTTATGTTACCACAATCAAACCGAAAAAAATGGTAACATAACGGAATTTTGGTAACATAATGGGTTAGGGCGTAGGCGGAAAAGCTGAAAACAAAACTAGTTTGGTAATTTAGGGGGGTTTGGTAATATAATGGAATTTAGGGTTTGCTGGTAACATAATCGCAATTACTCTGTTTTGTTCTAGATCTCAGAATGTCGCAATTCAAAATTTATCTCGTTTTCATTCTTTCGTCGTTNTGTTTTTTTTTCAACAAACCAAAAGAATGGGCGATCAGAGCATACTTTTATCGAATAGCGGAAACGCAGCATATACAAGAAGATAAATATGAGGAAGCGTCTTTCAGTTCGATGGAAGTTTCAATTATCGTCTCGCGGAACATGCCAAAAATGACCATAGTTGTTTTAATTCCCGTACTTTGTTTGATCATATTGGCAAACTACGCTCTGATGATTCCAGTGGCCTCCGGTGAGAAACTGGGCTATGGGGTGACGATTCTTCTGTCGCTATTTGTGTACAAAGAAACGCTCGAAAATATGGTGGCTCCTTGGCAAAGTTTTAGCGCTACTCCCAAGATTATTGTGTTTTTTTCGACTATTATGGTTTGTAAGTACTCAATCATTATGGACCGCTAGTAATGACACGAATCATTTTATTTTATATTGCCTGGTGCAGCCCGATTTTTAAACTCCTGGAACACGTGAGAATATTTACCGAAACGCCCTCAATTTTCGTAATGTATTTTCGCTCGTCGCCTCGCGATGCGAGATACTGAAAAAAACATTATAAGAATTGAGGAGGTTTGCAGTAAATATTCTCACGTGTTCCAGGAATAAAAAAGTAAAAATCGGGCTGCACAAGGCAAGAAAAAATAAAATCAAGCATTTTTTTGTTTTTGGAATTTTTCCATTCCGATAATTTTAACACCCGAAAAATCAATCACGCTTTTTTTGTGCAACCTAAAAAAGTCACTGGCGGCTTTTCGCGAATATGCATTTGGAAGATCTGAATTTTCCTAAGCGCATATAATGCGTGATACTTAAGAAAACATGGTGAAAATTGACCGGTTTTACGGCAAAAAATTGTACGCGCTTAAGGATTTAAAAATATTTAGTGATGAGTTTAATTACCCTAATCAATATATGGGCAACATGCATGGTCTATGGAAACGAACAAAAGTCGAGCAAGTCGTATAACAGTCAATTCAATTACGATATTGTTAAATCTGTTATATATTTACGATATTTTACACAGGAATGGCATATTAATGTTTGTAAATGTATATTAATGTACACAGCTGTGTCGTCCTGATATTGGCATTTTCGCATGAATCAAAGGGCCTTTTTTTTGAATATGATATTTTTTGTCAAGAGATGGGCGATTTGTCAAGATATAGCAGCACCGATTGTTGGACGACCTCTATGAACGGTGAAAATGAAGTTTTGAGGAATATTCAACCTTAAAAATGTGTTTAAAGTATTTTATAGTGAAATATAGACTATATTATATACTAGTAGTCTATACTAGTAGTCTATATTACTTCTATATTATATAGAAGTAAAAATAATAATAATAAAATATCTTTTTGTACGAACACAATTTTAACAAATTACATAACGATTTGGAGAAAATTGTCAAGAAATGGAATTTTGGTCATGAAAAGGGTGATACAACTGTATACAGGGCGAGCGCCAAGTATGGGGCACGCCAAGTAAGGGTAGGTGGGCTCTAAGTAAGGGTATGTTTTACTTCGAGAAAAATTTCACCGGCAAGTAAAGATACGCCAATTAAAGGTATATACCGTATATATAATATACGGGTCTCAAACACGAAAACCTACGCTTACTTGGCGGTCCCCCTGTAATACAATTTCTCCATTATAAATTTAAGTTTGTTTCGGCGTTGAAGAAAATTCAGTTTGTCATTTCACCAGTTGCAATAGCGTGGACTCATTCTTATATTTGGTAGTTTTGTTTTTTGTCTACAGTAATAACCCTGAAATAAACACCACCTTAACAGTTATCTTGGCAAATATTTTGCCGAAAAAGTGTTAAGATAATTGATTTTGTTTAAAGATAATTTGGTAGGGCATTTGGATAGATAATTGGAAATCGCGATACGTTTTTGTCCAGCAAGGGTTAAGATAACCCAATTTGTTAAGATAAATGGTTAGGAGGTGCACTAATATGTAACGATGTCAAATGTCAAAAACAAATTTCATTATGCCACTCAGATTATATCTTTAAATACCCTCGTACCATCATGTCCCGCTGTCTTCACAAGTGACGAAACTACAGTTTTACAACCGGGTACGGTCGCTACAACGCCAGGTGGCAGCACTGAGAAGACGTGTAATGAGGCATGCTGCTCATGTTATACTAGCTCTTTCAGCCTTTGTTGTAACCCTATGAGTAGATTTATTGATAGGTCAAGGTTTGAAAACGACCTAAAGATTTATGCAAAAATTAGATGAACCATAAAAATTGAAGATACACAGGTTATGTAGTTAACCGTCCAGCCCTTAATCGTCCGGAACCGGCTTAACCGTCCACTTTTTAGCTTTTTTTTCAGAGCTAACGCTTACACGATATGCCTTTAACCGTCCAGTTTGCCTTAACCGTCCGTTTAGTAAATTATTTTGAAAATTTTCTCTTTGTTTCTCAAAAATTAATGTCATATAGCAATATTAAAACTTTTTCAATGGTCAATTGAGTAAAAAAGTATAAAATAGTAAGAAATAACAGTCTTAGGAAAGAGTCACGTGTTATAGCAGATCAAGTTCTTTTTTTTAAATGGCCATTTTTGCTAAACCGTCCACCCTATTTTTGCTTAACCGTCCAGTTCGTTTTATTTTAATTTCCCAAAAAATCGCCTACGCATTTGGCCCATACCCGTCCGGAAACGGCTTAACCGTCCAGTTTTGAAAAAATTTTAGTGAACGCTTAAATGCAGGGCGTTTTCAGGGTAGCGGAGAACACAGTATTGTGTCCGTAGGGAGACAAACCTGAAAATTTGCACAACACGCCCTTACGGTCATGTTCAGCTGAAATTACAAAAAAAAAATTGTCTTTTACATTTTAAATTTGTTGTCATGCAATTTGACTAGGCAAAAACTAAATTGGTATCATGTTTTGGTCGAAAGTACAGTGTATAAGAGGCTGAAAGGTCAAATTGTATAAATGAGAATTTGCGTCGAATTCGGACTAATACTTTCAGCAATTGATCCCGGTTTACTTACATTTTCGGTAAATTTAGGGCGTTTTGTACAAATTTGCAACTTTTTCCCCTTGGGACTTAAGCACACGTCTCCTTAATTTAACTGTGCCTTATCACTCCTTCTCCTGTTGTAAAGATTTTATAAGCTCGTACTTTAAAACCTTCAATAGAGCAACATTTCAACGAAGATTTGGCCAAATAAGTAAAAAATCGTATCTAACTGCCAAACGAGCTAAATCAGCTAAAATAATGATACACAATAATAACAATAAAGATCCTAACTCAGATGAAACCGACGAAAACCTTCAAGCAAATATTGAAAGTGTGTACCGGTTTATTGCAGAGGTGGTCGAGCGATTTTTCTTTTGCATTTTCAATTGGTTCATATTTAGGGCTTTGATAGAAAAAAATTAATTATAACCATATGGTATGTGACATTTCTCTAGATTTTTTCGGGAGGACAATACGAGTATTGCGTACCCACTAAACTTTTTGAAAAATAATATTGAGGGTATCGCCTGATTTTCGTCGAATTTTCTATAAAAACGGGCCAAAACTTCTGTTTCCGTAAAGTTGGCTTCACTTTGGTACATAAGGTTTGTTAATTTTCAACTTCAAAATCCTTTACACTTAATATGTAGAACTTTTAAGAAGATTTCGCATAACAGATTTTTACTTTTCTTTAGATTGCCTTAAAACGTTATTTAGAAACTTCTCATTCCATACTGAAAAAAACGCCATAGACCAGTTGGTTTTGCTCATTTCCAGACGTTTTTTCAGAAGTTCTGGCCTCACCGTGAAAACAACAAAAATTATTAGTGAAGTTTTCTATCAAACTAATCAGGTTTTTTCATTCTTTACTATACAGCTGAATTTTTTGAACACCATCGGCGTGGTCGCAACAATTGTTATAAGTATATACCATTTGATGAGCACGAGAAAGTCTTATTGGGACCCAATTGCTGATCGAATAAATATTGTAAATTTGTACAAAAATCTGCCTGTCTGTGTACACTAATTTAAATTAAATTTAATAAATTTTTATCAAATTAAAAATTCTTAATAGTTCTACTAGATACCGAGTCATTTGAGGCAACTTAAAAATGGTAGCCATTTTTAGCCTGGTAATGGAGCGGCAGTTGTATCGGAGAATTTTGGTTTTTGTTAACTTTCTCATTTTATACGAGGCAACCACAAAAAGCGACACACCGACATTGTCGGTCCGACAACAGAAAAAAATACAATAGTACAACGCGACAGGCTTTGGCCAAAAGAAAGTGTCGCGTTGTGCGCGCATGGACTGTAATTGGATTACCAACAATCTCTTTTCTTGTATCAACCGACGAGTGATCAATAAAGTTTTTCTTTTTTTTTTGCCGTTTTGAGTTAATTTTACTTTCAAAAAGAACACGTTATACAGTTTATGCACCGAAATTTGATAGAAATTGTAGAACGAGTTCGACCGTCGGTTTATGTGACCAAAAAAAATTTAGCAAAGTGTTCCGCCTACGCCTGAGGGTTTATGTGACCAGTTTTGGTTTATGTGAAATGATCACATACACCAATATATAGAACAGCCTAATTATTGTGGAAAAATCTTGGAACACTAATCGATCAAAATTTATTTATTTGTCACACGTCTTAAAAACCTGATTTTTTCAGAACTATCAAACTCATGT
>SCLG01000726.1:0-16481 GCA_004367875.1 Oikopleura albicans
CCGGAGGACCATTTTTGAGGGCGCCCAAGAGTTGAGAACAAAAAAATCAACATCCAAAAATGGGAGCTCCGAGGGCGCTACAGAGTCAAGGCGAAAAAATGTCGCGTCTTTTTTTTCGTACATTTTTTTTTTCTTTTGCTTAACTAAATTGTATTCCGGCAGTAATGAGCGGTTTCAGTGTCCAACATCAAACCACGGTGTCCTAATTATGGGACGGAAGCGATTTTTTTTTCAAAATTAGATTTTTTCCAGCTTAATTATGTCATTTACGCAAATGCATTTTTGCCCAGGTTTCATTTTTGAAGTTGTCTAAATCTTTTCGGGTAAGTTAGAACTGGTATATACACAAGGGTCTAATTACATGTAACCGTCAGTTGGCACTTTTGCAGATTTCCTAGCTAAATCCCCTATTTGCCGTGAACCGTGTTTTTGTTTTCAGAAAATTCGAGCTGACGGGCACAGTTCCGGCCAGCGCTCGGCATAATTCAAAAAATAATGAACTGTCCTGAACTGTCTTCTCGAGTTTAAAAATAAAAATGAGCGGCCGTGAACTGTCCTCTCGAAAATAATAATGAAATGTCCTGAACAGTCTCAAAATGAGTTGTCCTTAACTGTCCTTCCATGCTCAGAATTAATAATGAGCTGGCCTGTGCGGGCCTCTCGAAGATTAGAAGATTAGAAGTATGTTCATTCTAAGACAGGTTGTAGCGCAAAGTTTAAAAATCGGAGTCATTTACTCCTCCAATTCATTAAACATCAAAATCAAAAACAGGGCTACTGAGAACATAAAAAAACTTTTTTTGTATTTGGGGAGTAATGAGCGGTTTTGGTGTCCAAATTCAGCCCACGGTGTCCTAATTAATGGACGGCAGTCTTTTTGGTAAATTAGATTTTTTTGTTGTCTTGGTTATGTCATTTACCCTAATGAGTATTTAGCGCATGACTCGATGCGATTAGAGTGGAACTGATTTATCTCCATTTTTGTAGACGAATTTTCGGTATGCGCTAAATAAGGGTTTTTGGAGTAATGTTCGTAATTTAAGACCGCGTCGTAGCGAGCCAATGTGGTAAAAAGTAAATAACGCTCAAAAATGAATAATTTTTTTGGAAAAATCTCGATGTAATTTCACTCCCGAATGCCTTGAGTACCGCTTTTGACTGTCCAAAAATAACGGCACTCAAAGCATCCACGGTACTCAAGGCATCCTGGCACATAAAGCGGTGTCACTCAAAGCATCGGCGACTGTATACGATTTATTTAACTCTTTCACCCTATTCAGTCCTTAAGGAGGGGTCCGTGTGGCTCCTAAAACATTTCGGGATAACGTGTCTAGAATGAACGCATGTTTTAAAGATGAAGCATAAGAGCGCAGAGCGGGAAGAAAAATGCTTTATACGGGCATATCTTCCAATCAATTTTCCATCAATTCAATTCGCATAATTTTCGATAAATTTCTTGTTGAAAAACGGCCTAAATTATTTGTGGTTTATGAGAGTGTCCTTAATGGAAGTATCGGTTTATTGAAGATTCTGAATTTCGGGTAATGACAGGTTTCCATATTTTTTCGAAACAAGACGACTCATGTCTTTTTCACATCACTTGAAAAAATATTTACATTATAACGTTTAAGATACTCACAATGAGATGGATGGCAAAATCAGACCCAATGCTTTTAAAAAATTTAATTTATTAAAAATCACCGTCAGGCTTGTTTGAATAAATATTGACGAGAATTTTTTCTCATTTTCGATTCATGCACAAGGTCGCAACAGTGTGTCATGAAATCGAAACAAACTTTGATAAAAATAGGTGCGAATTATTATTTGACAAGTTGAAAGTAAAACGCATGACGCATAAGGTATCAGACTGTTCAATTCGAACTTTTGTATATTTTCTAAAACGGTGAAGCGTTTTTCACATGTCGCCCAAATAAACCTCTAACCAGTTATCTTAACACCAGTAATTGAGTTGGGTTATCTTAACACTTTTTGGAATAAAACGTAAAGCGATTTTCAGCTATCATACCAAATTAAAAAGTTGTTAACTCCAAGGATCCCCATTTCAACCGGTTTTTTACCGGACTTCCGGTTGGTAAAAAGTATCGGCAACACCGCCAATGTTATTGTCTCGAAACGTTGAGGGATGAACAATATCAGTTTTGCCCTACAGGGCCTCTTTATGCCTTAAATCGTCGTAAAAAAGGCCCTTGGGGACTAAAAGGCACGGAGTTGCCCCTAGGAGTTAAGATCTCTAGTTAGTTGGTGTATAATAACATGTGGTCCACAGGTGCATCGTTCTCTTCCTAAAAAATTAAATAAGTGAAAACTAAAAAATAAAGGTTAGTGCGTAGGCACTACTGGAAAACGGAGAAACTGGAAAACGGAGAAAATATTTTCCGTTAACATTTTTCTGCGTTTTTTATTTTTCTCCGTTTTTTATTTTTCTCCGTTTTCCAGTTTTTCCGTTTTCCACGTTCTCCGTTTTCGCTTACTTCTCGACTGGGAAAACGGAGAAACTGGAAAACAGACAAAATTTTATCCGTTTTCCAGTTTCTCCGTTTTCCAGTAGTGCCAGTGCGTAGGTATTTTTGTGTACTTTTATTGAAAAATTTAACCGATAACGGGATTAATTCTATATATTTTTGAGCAAAATTCTCGATGCAAAACTTGTGTAGGTTAATTTATTCGAAGAAGAACTAAAAAAAACTAGAAACATTTTCGGGCCAGTATTAACGATTCTGGCGCTTATTCATGGCGTACGGTTAACGTAATTATAACCACAAGAGGCTTCTAAATGAATGGCAGGAATTCGTCGAATGACTCACACGGTAATAACTTAGTCATCCTTTGAAAATGTCAAACAACGCTGAGGGATGAGATGGAGCAGAAAACTGTTTATTTTCATAAACGGGACCTTTATCGATTCAACCAAAAACATAGACATGTCATGATTTCCTTAGACTAACAAGTGCCGCCGACTCATCGCCCAGTTATGGCGAATTGCCGCGCTTTTAATCACAGCGCCTTTAACCCACAGAGCTTAATCTGACATTTTTACGTTGCCTGATTGTTGGATGTTTGATTAGTGACGGACTTAATGGACCTTTTTGTGATTGCATCCAATTTTTGATAAACAACGCCAAAAATGGATATGCGACAAATCGCAACTTCTCATTACAGAGACTTTTCTGTTAGTTTTTTCAAGTTAACTCACATGGGGAAGTGTGCATATATAGCAGGGCTCGGCACATCTGGCTCTTTTTTTGGCTCGGCTCGGGTTTTGAGCGAAGAAATTTTTTGTGGCTCGGCTCGGCTTGGCTCGTTCTAGCTCAACCAGGTGCGCAGTTATCAGACATCAAGTTATTAGACAAGTTGACCCAGAGTTATCAGGCAGCCTGCGCAGTTATCAGACACCTTACGAAATTTCCCGCTCGTCCGGCAGTTTTTGTGCATCTTTTTTCCCCTATTCCGCCTCCGGCCTGCGCAATTATCAGGCATCCTAGGCAGTTATCAGGCAAGTTTTTGTGTAGCGAAATCTGTCTGATAAGTGAGCACCCGGTGTATCAACTTATATACACAAAACTTGTTTCTTCGTAGATTCAAGCCATAAAGAAGCCCTCAACTTTTCGAGAATTTTATATTGACGGTATGGCCGATATTTTATCAGTAAATACCATGGTAACCTCAGTTTTGACGTTTTTTTTATCCAAAGTCCTAAAGAGTTTATAGGAAGATGTACAAAATAACGATTTGTTGGCAGCATGTGGGATTTTAGGTGAATAAGTACACAGGGAGTGTACTAAACTCTTGAGGTTGTCAACTCGGCAAATACGGATGTAATTTTTACCGTGCAACCCTAATTATAAAGAAACTGATAAATTACATATACAAAAGAAAGATGATCACTTTTTTGAACGCCTTTTGCTGATTTTTAACGTTTTGACGAATTGATGCCCTTCCCCCAAAAATGGATCATAATGAGCGCGGCGTGTGCCCATTACGACGGTAAATCAACCACCTTAATTTAAGAATCTCAGAGTGTCCTAAGTGGTTATTACTTCTTCTTTTTTTGAACATTATCGGAATGAGTGACGTTCAAAGCAGACAGTTTTTGATATGCCACTTTTTTTCTTTTTTTTTCGATCTGTGTCCGCACACTTTTTCTACTCATCGAGCGATAAGTGTGCGGACACAGATAACCGTTCCCTGTGTCAGCTGGCGTAGTAAATTTTTTTTCACGCATCCGGTGGCGTCATACCTTCACATTTAATAAAAAACACGGAAGAAATGTAGAAAAAAAGAATTATCGGAACGGGTGAAGTTAAAACGCGATATTTTTTCTGAGCAGTGCTGTCGACCACAATCTGATTTCTTCACTACGTAGATCATACAAGAGCCAATCAGGTTTGAGCATCCCAAAACTATCATAAAAGTACACTTCGATTATAATCTTCAACATAAAAAACGGTATAAAAGTAGAAATTTTGCGAAAATTTTACTAAAAATGAATTAAGGACCGGTCAGAGGCTAGAAATGGTCATCATATTATTTCCTTAAAATCTCGCCAGTTTTCCTATTTCGTTCTGTTATTTTACAGGTCGATTTTTTTTACATAAATTCAATGAGATACAAAAACAACTCTAAATTTTACTCTGATTCTGTAGATCATATAAGGTGGATCCCGTGTAATAATTTTCACACCTCTTTATATGTACACCCCGACCAGTTATCTTAACAAAATTATGCTTTGTTTTTAATAAAAACACGTAAAAAAAATATTATTTTTTATTAAAAGATTCATTCGAAGATATCAATTTCAGTTCAATAAGTCAGAAGGCACAGAATTGTGTGAGTTACTGGAGTATGTGACACACTGTATGTCAAATCTGCATGATTAACTCACAAATAGTATGGACTGCGCCATAAAAAAACATATCAGCCACGCAAAGTAAATTTTAAACACAAATATACTGTTGAACAATCTATCCCAAGTCAAAGGATTAATACGGGCATAGTAATTTAGGTAAATAATGCAAAAAGTATATATAAGGGCCCTTCATAATGAAATTGACGAGTTTGAACAAAACATAATTGAAAAACAATTTAAAGGTAGAAAGGGGAAAAATAAAAAAAAAATAAATAATATTACAGAGTAAATGAAAGAATGACCCGATAATTAATTTCTCTTTTCGAATAATGTAGTCACATTTTTTTTTTCTAAACTCATTAGTTTCATTTTTAATGCACCTTAGAGTCATCAACAGGTATTATCACCGGTGTCTTCCATATCGTCCGGGTCCTCTAGAACTGCATTTTCCGCCATAATTGTATCTAAATCGTATTCGTCTAAATCGTATTCGTCGTCTTGTGAATTATAACCTTCATCGTCTGGTTCAATAGCCATATCGTTTCTGATTTTATCAGTTTTTTTTCGTTTATTTCGTCAGAGCTGTTTTGCACACAATGTAAAAACTCAATTCACGAACAAAACTTTTCAAGGTATAATAATAACACTAATGTCACAATAGGGAGCTTTATTTTTTTTACAAAAAATTATTTCTCAATTTAGTTTCTCGTTTTTTGTTGAAATTAGAATTTATAATTTTTTTTATAAAGGATTAGTGTTAAAAAGGCGAAGCTTCTAAATGAGGCACTAAAAGGATAATAACCACGTTGAGTTCTTAAAGGGAAAAAGGACTGTATGACATCATAATACGAATTAACATGAAAACATGATCGAGTGAGGATAAATGAATAGATTTCGTCATTATTAGTAAGCGAATATTTTTTTTCGGCCACATTTATTTGCTTTGAATGAGACTTTTCAGACTTTTCTGGACGGAAAAAAATAGAATTCTCTGAAACTCACATATATGATGCAGTTTGATGCGTAGATTACGTTGGTGAAATAAAAAATTTGAAAGAGGAGACACGTTTTGGCGCTAGAGAGCATTTTCGAAGCCAAAAAGGTCCTTTCATTNAACAACGCTGAGGGATGAGATGGAGCTGAAAACTGTTTATTTTCATAAACGGGACCTTTATCGATTCAACCAAAAACATTGACATGTCATGATTTCCTTAGACTAACAAGTGCCGCCGACTCATCGCCCAGTTATGGCGAATTGCCGCGCTTTTAATCACAGCCCCTTTAACCCACAGAGCTTAATCTGACATTTTTACGTTGCCTGATTATTGGATGTTTGATTAGTGACGGACTTAATGGACCTTTTTGTGATTGCATCCAATTTTAGATAAACAACGCTAAAAATGGATTTGCGATGGCAAATCGCACCTTCTCATTACAAAGACTTTTTTAAACTCTCAGGGGAAAGAGTGAATTGATAACCCGTACGGGGAAATGTGTGCATATATGCACACACTTAAAAATTCACAATAATTCGCAATAATTCTGGTGAAACTGGTAAAGCCAAGTGGTAGAGCTCGTCAAACTACGTCGATCGGACGATTCAGAAATTGCTTCGGGCCACCAGGGCCCCCTAAAGAGCTGGTTGAAAAATCCAACCTACGCAAAAATACCGTCAATGTAACTTTCTCAAAAAGTTGAGGGGGGTCAGCACTACTAGTTTTGACCTACGGGGCCTCCATAGGCTCTAATCGACGAAAAACAAGTCGTGTGCATATATGCACACACTTCCTCCTGGGAGTCCACTTCCCCCTTTCAAGGGGAATTGTGTGCAATCACCACAAGACTTGTTTTTCGTGGATTTAACGCATAAGGAAGCCCCGTTGGTCAAAACGAATCTTGCTGACCCCTCAAATTTTAGAGATTATCACATTGACGATATTGCCGATAATTTTTGTCAGCCGGAAGAATGAATAAAAATCAGTCGAAATTTCCGGTGTCTCAGATTTAGCTCAAATTTGACACAGAAGGGTTTTAGACCTCAGTGAATACAATGGTAACCTTAGTTTTGACGATTTTTCTGACCGAAAGTACTGAAGAGCTTATAGGAAAATGTACAAAATAAGGATTTGTTGGCACCATCTGGGATTTTAGGTGAATAAGTGCACAGGGAGTGTACTAAAGTCTTGAGGTTGTCAACTCGGCAAATACGGATGTAATTTTTACCGTGCAACCCTAATTATAAAGAAACTGATAAATTACATATACAAAAGAAAGATGATCACTTTTTTGAACGCCTTTTGCTGATTTTTAACGTTTTGACGAATTGATGCCCTTCCCTCAAAAATGGATCATAATGAGCGCGGCGTGTGCCCATTACGACGGTGAATCTAGCACCTTAACTGTCGTGCGCCATGTGGGCCAGATCTGGCCCATCGGCGCTTTTATTCAGTGTTATTCGTTAACGGTTAACGTGAGAGTAAAACGGCCAACGGACTATGAATTAAGCACCGAATTCACGTTTTTTTCAAAGAATAAAAAAATTTCGGCATTAACCCGTCGGGCTCATACTGCACCCAAACATAGTGTGTAAATTTATCTAATTTAAATATTGATTTTTTTGGGATAACACTACACGGGTAACTTGAAATTTTTAACCAGTAAGTGAAATTTATATGAAGATTATTGTTTTTTATTATTGTCATGATATTTGTAACCTCTGAGCTATTAAAGTGACAAATCCCTAATTGTAGCTTTCTGGTGTTTTGGACTTAATTATTGGTTAAAATGGGGTAAAAATCGGTTGAAATGTTTGTCGAAGTATTTTGTTGTACTGTGAAAATTAAGGAAATTTAAATATTTGCTATTGCGCCGTTATCGTTACAAACTAAAAAAAAAATTAGTATTTGATGAAATTACCATACGATGGCAAGCTATAATTTTATAAAATATTTGGAGAAAATAATGTAAAAGTAACTAATTTTTGTTGTATACATTAGTGAAAAGTGTTAAAGCCAAAGTGCGGTTTTAATAAATTAGACTTTTTTAGCGCCAAAAATTATCTTTACAAAAACAACAGCAAAAAAATCCACTTGGACTCGACTGTTCATTTGGATACAGGGAGGTCTGGTTATAAGGTCGAGCGCCCAAAAAATGATTTGACTTTAATGTACTTTGAAAAAAATGACTTCACCTTATAACCATTTGAAATATTTTTTCCACAATAAGACCTTAGTGCCGTGGAAAAGTTCAAAAAGACATTATTTTATAGAAAAAAGTGTAAAACGACATGATTTCTATAGAAAGAAATGTGTATGCGGGTGACAAAAACATGCTTCACAAAAAAGACCTTAGTGCAAAAAAGATGACTTGACCTTATAATGGTCACACCTTGTGACCTTATAAGCAGACCCCCTGTAGGCCAATTAGATTACATGCTCATATAATTTTTCTTTTCTGTATTCATATGTATATCTCAGAAATACATATGTATGTAAAATGTCCGTATAGAACACTATTTTTTTTTGTTTTAACTATTTTTTTTTTCGTTAAAAAATAATTTTTTCATCAACACGACGTGTAATGTCTTGACACACGGTATTTTTTATTAATATTTTCTTTGGCGACAGGATTAAGGGCTACAAATATGCTCAATATACTCACTTTTTAAAACTGCTTAAAAACACCTTTAATTTAAATTTTTTGATTTATATATATTTATAAATAATCAAGAAGAGATATGACAGATTCATAATTCGTTGAAATTTTCAAAATCGACACAGTAGTTTTCATGTAATGATGAAACGGAAGTGGACCATATTTGGCCCATATGGCGCACGACAGTTACAATTTCATGGTGGCGCAGGACAGTTAATTTAAGAATCTGAGAGTGTCCTAAGTGGGTATTACTTCTTCTTGTTTTGCACATTATCGGAATCAGTGACGTTCAAACCAGACAGTTTTTTATATGCCACTTTTTTGTTTTTTTTTCTTCGATCTGTGTCTGCACACTTTTTCTGCTTATCGAGCGATACGTGTGCGGACACAGATAACCGTGCCCTGTGAGTCAGCTGGTGTAGTGAAAAAATTTTCACGCATCCGGTGGCGTCATGCCTTCACATTTGATAAAAACACGGAAGAAATGTAGAAGAAAAAATTATCCGAATGGGTAAATCGAGACATTTTCTGAGCAGTGCTGTCGACCACAATCTGATTTCTTCACTACGTAGATCATACAAGAGCCAATCAGGTTTGAGCATCCATAAACTATCATAAAAGTACTCTTCGATTATAATCTTCAACATAAAAAAACAGTACAAAAGTAGAAATTTTGCGAAACTGTTACTCAAAATAAATTAAGTCTTTTCCGGTTAGAAACGGCCATCATATCATTTCCTTGAAACCTCGCTAGTTTTTATATTTCGTTTTGTTATTTTACCACGTCGATTTTTTTTAAATAAATTCAATGAGATACAAAAAGAACTCCAAATTTTACTCTGATTATGTAGATCAGTGTAATAATGCTGGATCCAGTGCACTGCAGTGTAATAATTTTCACACCTCTTTATATGTACACCCCGAACAAGTTATCTTAACAAAATTGTCTTTTTCTTTGAATAAAAACACGTAATAAATGTATATTTTTTATTAAAAGATTCATTCGAAGAAATCAATTGCAGTTCAATAAGTCAAAAGACGCTTAACTCCCATGGGTCTCGGCTTGATTGCAACCCTTAGGGGTCCATTCGTGAAAATGGCACAGAATTGTGTGAGTTACAGTAGTATGTGACATACTCTATGTCAACTCTGAATAATTAACTCACAAATAGTATGGACTGTGCCATAAAACAAACATATCAGCCACGCAAGGTAAATTTTAAACACAAACATACTGTTGAACAATCTATCCAAAGTCAAAGGATTAATTCGGGCATAGTAATGTAGGTAAATAATGCAAAAAGTATATATAAGGGCCCTTCATAATGAAATTGACGATTTTGAAAAAAACACAATTGAAAAACAATTTAAGAAAGGGCAAAATTGAAAAAAAAATAAAGAATATTACAGGGTAAATGAAAGACTAACCCGACAATTACTTTCTCTTTTCGAATAATGTAGTCACATTGTTTTTTTCTATACTCATTAATTTAATTTTTAATGCACCTTAGAGTCATCAACAGGTATTATCACCGGTGTCTTCCATATTCTCCAGGTCCTCTGGAACTTCATTTCCCGCCATAATTTCATCGAAATTGTATTCGTCTAAATCATATTCGCCGCCTTGTGAATTATAACCTTCATCATCAAGGTTTTCATCTAGGTTTTCATCTAGGTTTTCAATATCCATTTCGTTTCTGATTTTATCAGTTTTTTTTTCGTTAATTTCGTCACAGCTGTTTTGCACACAATGTAAAAACTCTATTCACGAACAAAATTTTTCAAAGTATAATAATAACACTAATGTCTCAATAAGGAGCTTAAAATTGTTCCCAAAAACTTATTTCTCAATTCAGTTTCGCGTTTTTTTTTTGTTGAAAGTATAATTTATGAACTTGTTTTTAAAATCGACTAGTGTTAAAAAGGCGAAGCTTCTAAGTGAGGAACTAAAAGGAAAACCACGTTGAGTTCTAAAAGGGAAAAAGGACTGTATGACAACACAATACATTTTGCCAACAAGAAAATATTCCTTGATGTAATCAGTTTATGATTTTTTCCAAACTAACATGAAAACATGATTGAGTGAGGATAAATGGATAGATTTCGTCATTATTAGTAACCGAATATTTTTTTTTCGGCCACATTTATTTGCTTTGAATACGATTATTTTCCTTTGTAATGCTTAAACTGTATTCAATTATCAACGGGACATGAATCATGCTATGAGTAATTGAATGGTTATTTTACTATGCCGCGTCAAACCTCATTTTCAAAAAAATAATTATGTTTTTTTATCACGATAAGAAAAAAGTGAAAAAATTGATTTAGACGTAAATATGGCCTTAATAAATATTTATCACGTGACCCGTTAAACTTGACAAAAAACTAGATTAGGCAACTACAATCCATTTTTCGATTACGCATTAAATTACTTTAAGTAAATTGTACATACAAATTGACAATGAGTCTTTTTTTCGATATTTTGAGTCCACCACGGGGCACAATTGCTCAATTTTTTGTCTCTTATTTGTATCATAGTATTTTCTTAATTAATGGTTTTCTTAATTAATGGTTTTCTTAATTAATGGTTTTGCATTTGTATTCTTTAATTCACTACTACTATAAATCATCTAACCAGTTATCTTAACAACTGTGTCACACAAAAAAGTGTTAAGATAATTGAATTTTGTTAAGATAATTGAGTTAGGGCGTTTGGTAACATAATTGGAAATTGCGATAAATTTTGGTCCAAAAATTGTTACGATATCCAAACTTATTTAAGAAAACTGATGTTAACATAACTGATTAGAAGGTGTACCTCTGTATTTTAATAGAAGGACTACCTCTGATTATTAATTTATCATATAAAAATTGTGAAAACAGTTTTTTGGGGGAAACAAATCACGTTTAAGTTGTCAGATAATGTCAAATTAGAAAAAAATCAGAAATAAAGTCACACGTATGAACTTTATGATAAATCTAGCTATGTTAAGGTTAAAAGTATACCTGTCCGTGTCTCGCATATTTAGACAGATTACGATTTAATTCCGCTGTCGTTTATCGTGGCCTCGATTAATTGAGCACTTTTTTCTTTTCGTGCAATGTGAACATAGATGGTGATACAGCTCGTAAAGTAACACAAGTTAAGTGGGAGTTAATACCCTTGGCACCCATCATGATGATCCACGGTTAAGATGCAAAAGACTGATAAAAGTCCCAATAATATCCGAAAATCAGTTTCTAACTGTTAGATATCAGGGCCTGAACTGTGTTGATAATAACTTCCATATTGTGCTTATCTTGACATTTTTCAAGCGACAAAAAAGATATTAAAGTCATCTTATCATGAATTCGGTCCACAATTAACGAAATAAAAAAAAAATTCGGCCTTGCCCGATCGTGGCAGAGTAACAAATTTTTTTTGGTGAGATTTCGTTCATGCATTGGCCGTGTTTCTATTTATTCACAGGGGGGTCGCCAAATAAGGACCCCTCAAATGAGGGTCACCTTCGCCAAATAAGGGTCACTTTTTTCCGAGAAAAATATTATGACTTCAAATAAGGGTCCTCATTTTATTATTGTTTTCTATGGACAATTTTCCATTTCAACATAATGGGTTAGGGCGTAGGCGGAAAAGTTGAAAACAAAAATTACTTTGGTAATTTAGGGGGGGGTTTGGTAACATAATGGAATTTAGGGTTTGCTGGTAACATAATGGCATTTAGTCTTTTTTGTTCTAGATCTCAGAATGTCGCAATTAAAAATTTATCTCGTTTTCATTCTTTCGTCGTTTAAATTTTATATTAATGACATGAGTCAAGCAAAAAACACAAATACCATTCAAGTTATAAACTTAAAAGAGAAATTATGAAAATATCTGACGAAACGACTGGCCAAAACACAAGTTGGCTTATGTTATACGTTGCAAACTTAGACCTGAACCAAATTGGCCACCGCTCTATTTTTTTATAACGCCCAACGCACGCGTTGACCAACGCTTATTTTTTCTAATGCCCCCAACGCGTTGGACCAAAATTTCCTNATGTAAACATAAAATAACGTTTTCCACGTCTAAGATGCACAGACTGTACTGTATTGATAGAAGATCAAAGAATGTCTCCAAATTAATTTCTAACTGTTAACCCTTGACGACAACGCTGACGGTTTTAACATATACTGTACTTATCTTTGCATTTTCAAGCGAAAAAGACAGAATATAAACGTAAAACACAAGGGAATAATATGTACATGTGCGATAAGCCACTATGATTTGACATGTGCTCTTAAAATGACTATGATAGAGGAAAAATGTGGCTGTTAATGCAAAATGTAAACGTTTATTTTATCTCAAATAGAAAAAAAGGTTCACTTAGCCAAAACTTTGAGCCGCTGAAGTCATGCCTGTTTACCTTTATTTTGCCTTTAATATTTACTTAACGTGTTTAACGTATATACTCAAAGCTACAGTTCTTACTCCCATAACGGCCGGTTTCAGTACTCGAAAAAAGCGGCCGTTATGGTTTAGCACCCGTTATTTCGAACAGGGGTAAAAAAATTCTTTGCCAAGTTCCCTCTGAGCTAGATAATATCTAGTATTTGAACAATGTTGGCCAAATGGCTAATTTTGCCGAAGTTCCAAGTATTGCCCATCTGAGGGGGGAACTAAGGCCAATCTGTAATTTGGGTTAAATTGGGAATTTGGTTAAAATTAGGAATTTGGGTAAAATTAGGAATTTGGGAAAAATTAGGAATTTGGGTAAAATTAAGAATTTGGGTAAAATTGGGAATTTGGGCAATATTGATCAAGTTCCAAATAGTACTCAAATCAGGGTAGAACTTGGGCACAAATTGGAACTCGGTCAAAATTTGGTACTTAGGCTGCCGAAGTTGCACAACGATCTTTGGGCATAAATTTCCGCCTCAAAATTCGATTTTTTTTTAATTGCGAAAACGCTAAAACTTTTGGCGAAAATGAGGGTACACCTCATGAACCTCACCCTCGAAATCGATTTATTTTATTAGAATTCTCTTAACCCCCAGAAACGACCCCAAACACGAAATTGATGAGTAAATATGACGTGAATATCGTCGGATCTCTACACACGTTGCCCAAATAAAAAAACGTTTTGACTTTATCAAATAGAACTGATGAGAAGACATTAATTAAGTCATGACAGATGTTTATCAATTTCATTTGCACACGTCAGTTAATGTTTGCTTTAAATTTCAGATTTTGCTCAATTTCGGAAACTTAATTGTGGCTAAAACGGACGCTCATTTCAGAAGGCCGATTTTGTATTAGCATATTTCGTCTTTTTTCAAATTTTACTACAGTCTTATTATTCCAATGGTGGCTTTTTGTTATTAAAAAATATGTCGGACATACAAAATCTGGCGCGGTTATCTAGTAACCGGTCTCATCTTTCTGACGGGCAACCTGACTGGGGAAAAACCGAAACTGGCGAAATTTCGCGAAATTGTCAATAAACCCGGAAAGGACGAAAATTGCTGATAAAAGGTGAAATCTGAAAAGGGCAAAACTGAACATGGCGAAAGTCTGTTTAGGGAAAAGTCTAAAAAGGCAAATTTTGGGCAAGCCTTGGTAATGTTTCCGATTGCTTTGGTATTTTTCCCAACAACGTTTATCTCTGCTGAGTTTTGAATTTTTTTATTGGAACAACAACTCTGATAAGATATATTTTTGATGGTGGAACTACAATTCTGATAAATTTATCACTATTACCCATAATAATATGAAAATGTATGACAACAATGTATAACGGTTTTCAGTTATCTTGTTCAAAGAGCCGAAAGTTGGTATGTAATAAAACATAAGAGTTTTATGCGATAAGATATTGTTGAATTTTCAGTCGTCACGTATCATGCCACCTCACACGATGAGCGTCAGAAAAGTTACTACCTGATTTGAGCGAAAATAGAATAGGGCAAATCCCGAAAAAAGCAAAACTTCCCTTTTCAGGTTTTTCCCTTAACATACTTTCGCCCTTCTCAGTTTTTGTCATTTTAATTTACGACTATTTTGCATTTTCCAGGTTTCATCCTTTTCTGTTGTCACCGAAAAAGACAAAAAAGGATTGAGTAATCCGACTATCATGGCACAGGTCTGTAATTCCCATCATCGCAGAGTTGAATCGTTTTTGCAAGTTTCAGGCTACCGACAGACGACCTATGGATAATAAGCGCACAATTTTTCTGGAAAACAGGACAAAAGTGAAAAAAACTGCTTAAATTTAAGTAAATTAACAGTTTTTTCGCGTTTTACAAACCTGTCGCCTACGCACTATTTTTTCACGTTTTGCAAAACTTCCGCCTACGCACTACTCAAGTAGGTTAACAGTCTTCAAGTGAGTTAAGCTTTTTTACTTCAATTTTGTTAATTTACTTAGATAGGTGGTGTATTCGTGTGTTCAGTCATAACTTATGACTCATAAGGATTGGTGTTTACAGATTAATTTTCCGCACTTTGTTTCTAGAATCCAACATTAAAAATTGATAATACTCACTTAAATACGTATGTATAAACTTAATACGTATGTATAAATGACATAACGTCTCTGTACGTTCTTATGATAAGTTGTTGGAATAGTGCGAACTGCGCTAAACTTAAATTCGTTTTATATCCCTAAGCCGCCCTAATCTACAACGTATTAGGAATACGTTTTGCCCAAAAAAAAATCGGAGTTCAAGCAACTACCGGCCGCTCATGAACACGTTAGTAAAAAAATATAATTTTATCGAAAATCTGCGTGATCCATAATTGGAACTGGGCGGCTTTTGATGAAATTTCACGGTGTTCAGGGCTCATCCAAATTTAACACATCGGCACTGCTAAATATTGAACAAACCGAAGCAACTTTTTTTTTTTGAAACATAGCATAATATACCACTTATAACTCAATAACGTGATGGTTGATGAGATTATGGCGTACCCCCCATTTGAGCATTTTATTGCACAAGCAGACTAGATATAATAGATAGCTAGAACTTGTCTTTGATCGGCAAATTTCGTCATTTTTTATTGTAAATAAAGTTTTGGATAAAAAAAACGGTAGATTATTTCGGCCACGTTCAATGCTGATGTTTTTTCATTTGGGGCAACGGGGATAAAAATTCAATTAAGTATGAGTCACAATCTTGGTATAATGAACGGTCAATAAGGTGGTTCAAATATATCTTAGCTCTTGATTCTGTTTCGAATTTGACAACACGTACTATATTACGGCACCTCGGCTATTCGCCGAAAATGTATTCGGAGAAAAAGTCGTTTAAGAACTTTCAAAGATAGCATTTCAAAGAAAACGTCGTCCGAGGAACTTTAGAGCTGCCATTAATTTTTTTTTTTTCAATAAAACGGTTTTGAAGAAAACGTCGACACAAAAATTTATTTGACGAAAACGGCATTCAAAAAAAATTTCGAATAAATATTTTTTTTTGGAGTGTCACTGAATTTTTTTTATCATTAGGGTTACCACTGTAACTTACCAGTAGGAATATATTTTCCGTTTTCATCCTTATTAAACAGATGGAAAATTGTCGGGAAAAAATATGTAGCTTTAAATCAAAAACTTTCAATGAATGAAGTTTTTAATGAGTTGTTGAATTCCCAAATATATTTTGAATGGTAAAGCCCCCTCATTGGTTTGCTTCCGAAAATATCCAATGAGACGACCAATGAAATGCATTTCCAGGTGAGAAGGGTCTGACTTAAAAATAGTTTGATTTTTGGCTTATTTCCCAATTTGACCGTTTTCTTATCTTACATTTTTTATAATATTTTCATTCTTGAAAGAACTTTTTTATTATTGAAAATCAGTGAGATGATTTGTTACTACAGGTTTAGCCTGATGAAAATCGGCTGAGCGTTTCTAGAATATAGCAAATTTCTTCTTTTTTCTTGCAATAGCCCATTGGGGTGTTTCTATTGGCCAATATCATTTTA
>SCLG01000726.1:16974-49773 GCA_004367875.1 Oikopleura albicans
AGATAGCCAAAATCGAGTTTTTCCGCACGTAAAAAACTCGAATATCGCCATCTAGAAAATGCGGGGTAAAAAGACGGCGGAAATTCATGTTAAACGCTGAGTAGTTCCTACAATTATGTCACAAAAAAATCAGCTTTTTACAAAAATTCAACTAAAATAATTGTCGACGACGACCGTTGACTAATTGAGCTCTCATTCATTTGTTTTTAAACCCTTAAAATAATGTAAATCCCTTACCCCAACAAGTCCTATTCGAAAAGCTAATTTTGGTGCGAATTATCCCTAGATGACGGAATACCGGCCGGGTCGTCGCCTTCGAGTCACAATTTTTTTTTTTCGGCCAACATAATCATGAATGCGTCTAGCATGAAAATCGTTTGGTTTCTACGATTCCGTCACCGAAAACTGGATTATCGCTTTGACAATAAATAGCCAGTTTTTTTAAACAAACAAAGAATTTCCTCTTTTGGGCGTTTGTTGGTTTTTTATGTTTTTTTGAATATTTAGAAGGTGTTGGTGGTAATCGTATTCACAGCCAGCATGGAAATAACCCAACTAGTGAGTTATTAGCGTTTAGCAGTGACAGGGATACATGTCGACTTTATAAACGAACATGTAATCATGTTGCTGGCCATCTTTATCTATCACTTTAACCTCTCGAATGTGGCCCAAAAAGGGTGTCTTATTCGGCATTTAGACAATTGGGTCAGACAAAACGAAAATTCCCTAAAAAGCTGACAAATGGTTATTTCACAACGTTATGAAATCATTTTTAAACCTGGTGTCCGGGGTCTATGACTGGAAAGCAAGATACAACGCTTTCGCAATACCTTCATTACGTAATATTTTTCCATTACGTAATTTCAAACGTTGATTTTGTTCCAAAAGTCACACAAAATTTTCCGGTAGTTGTCAAGTGTGTTTCCATAGAGCTTGTATATAATTTTTGAATAATTTTAATTAAAAAACCCGAAATATTTTAACGCAAAACTGGTTTGAAGTTTTTTCATCTGTCAAAAGTTTTCAGACCAAAAATGTTAAAACAGAGATTCAAAAGACTTTTTGACATTACCCATTCCATGCCGTTCATTTAGAATATGCATGACTTGTAAAAAAGTATTCAAGCACGCTATAGTTAGTGGCCACGCTATAGTTACTGGCATGGAATTCAGTTACAGACCGCCTACGGCTTAGTCCAATTTAGTCAGAATACTTGAATATAAATACTAGCATTAGGGAGCTGTCAACAGGAGCTGTCGAGTAAGCGACGCGTGCCTGTTTTTTTAAAACCGTCCCCTACTTGGCGCCTGGTCTTCACTTGGCGCATCCAGAGTGTTAATTTGTAGGTGTTTTTATTCAGACAAAAACTCTGGATACGCCAAGTAAGTGGGTATGTGTCAAGTAGAGGACGCTTTTGAAAAATAGGAAACCGTCCCTTACTTGGCGCCATATAGTTTACAAATTTGACGTGTTAGACAGTGCTCATAACGGGTTCAAGTTATGTAAATCAATATTATCATAAACCAAACTATTAATCTCTTAGTATGACCGGCATATAATATATATCAAACATGTCAGCTTTATCAACGAAAACGTAACCATAGTCGTTAACGCTGCACTGATTATTTGATCAAGAACGCAAATGTTCGCAAGAAAGAAGCCAATCCTAAAAAAATCGAGAGAAGTGTCACTTTCAACTCTAAACGTGGCTTTGAACGTTTAAACAAATGCCAGGTTTTTCTGCGTTTGTCAAACAATCCAATTTTAGTGGTGTGTACGAATACGCAGGAAATAATTGATCACATTTCATTGTTTACTTTTGAATACAATTTGAGTGAAAAATACACCACCTTATTATTCAAAATATCGTATTTGTAATCTTAAAACGACCCCTCCCACGCAAATAATAACCTTGTTTATACTAGAAACGGATTTAAAAGTTAAAAGCGGGTCAAAAACCTACACAATGATTAATGAGTCATTGATTGACTGCATTTTAAACGGAGCACGAACGCAAATTCTCTAGTTTGCTTACAAAAATATGATCTGTCGCTCTTCGAGCACGCTGATTGGCCGGACAGATACAACTTTCAGATCCAACAGCCACTCAGGCCATACAAAAGCCACTTTTTTTGATGAGATCAACACTTTTTTAGCATTGTGTAGGCCCTTACCCGTGTAGGTTTTTGACCCGCTTTTAACTTATAAATCCGTTATATAGATATTTAAAAGATGCATTATTTTGCGTAGGTGGTGGTGATTTGAAGCCTTAACCTTTGAACACATATTTAAAACAGTTCCCTGAACACATCGGACGAAGGTTTCTCCGTCCCATATATCGTTGTGTTCTTACCTACGTAATTTTTAATCATGAGCAATTCGATGGTCCTGAATCGAATGAGCATACTCTCGAAAGCTCTCCGACCACCCTTGGACACTTTTTGGTCGATTTGACCACAAAACCACAAATTCACAAATGGTTAACCAGATGACGTAAGGGGTTCATTTTTCACAGGCTAGTGGGCCGTTAACTACTCAAAATTGTTGGGAAAATATGACAGAAAAAAAGTGTGCCTGAAAACTATTAATTGTAAATAACCTCTCTTTTCAGGTTTCCTAGCTCCAATAAATGACTAATTAATCATCTTTACGGAAACAATTTTCTTATTTTTATCTGTTTTCCGACTTTGTAATCGATTAATCTATGTTACTTTTCACTGCCGTTACATTTAATAGAATGTAACACCATAAAAAATTTATTTTTATGCCCGGACGGAGAAACCTCCGTCATATGTGTTTGAAGGTTAAGACCCTTAAAAGGTTGTATTAGAAACAACAATAAGCAAAGGTTTCTCTGTTAATTTAGATATAAACCAAAACTAGAAGATCATAGGATGAAATATAACAGAACAGGGGGCTTATATGCGCGTTTTCGAATGTTTAAAAAATAACCAGGTGAAATATAAGGGCGCAAGACGGTAAAAAAAAGTTTCGCGAAAGTTCCTAATAATACGAAGCGGATTTTCAAATAGTCTGATAGAAAACGTGTCGGTTTATACAAAACAGTATTGCAGTCAACGTGGCCTTATATAAAAGCTGAAAATTAAATAAAAATGCAACGAAATTAAATTGAGTTCTATTACCTTAGGTAATTGCGATATTTGGGAATGCTACATTTTTCATTGTGTTCAAAACATTCGTAGTTTTTTTCATTTCCTAGCATTTTCAGGAAGTTTGAATGGTTCCAAATGACCCCGCATTAAATAATTTGAATGCTGTAATTGATTGTTTTCTCATATTATCATTTTTAAAACTCTCACGGTAGTTTATTTTCCATTAAACGTAACCAAAAATGTTCATTTTGAGGAGCTAAGCCCAACGTGGAGCAAATCAAAAACAACTTAAATATCCATAAGCGTCTTAATAACCGTTTCCGACATGACCTTAGTTTTTTGCTCGAAGATAGTTGCAAATAAATACGCAATATCAGCGTTACACAAGTAAATTAATTCTAAAATCAGGTCAAATAACAATTTGCCTTTGAGGTAACAATTTTAACGGTAAATGGTTAGATGGTAAATACAATTTCAGCTCAAACTCCCCTTGTTTCAATACTCTTTAGCACCAGTTTTTGGTCATATTATATGACTCATTTACATAATTCACAACTTGTTTCGTTTCAGTTGACATATACAGTGTATACAGTAGCATTTCCTGGGCTCGACTTTATTAGAAAAATAAATGAGCTGCCCTGAACTACCCTCTCGAGCTCAAAAATAAAAATAAGCTACACTGTGCTGGGCTCTAGAGTTCTAAAAAAACATGAGTTGGCATGTCGAGCTGCCCAGCAATCTGTCAAGCTGGGAAGGCCAGCTGGCAGTTGCCGAGCCCTGAACTTACCCCTAACTTCGACTCCTAGAAGATAAAAATTGTAAAAAAAGAGCCAGAAATTTCGAAATTTGCAAAATAATTTTTGAAGTACGAGAGCCATACGCGGTATAAAGGGCTAATAGTTCTGAGCGGATGAGTATGTTCAGGCTCTGTTGCTCTCAAAGTAACAACAAGAAATTCATACTAAACATTAATATTAGGATTACTGTATGCACGCCTTCGTTTCAAACTTTTTTTCTAACGTACGTAAATCCTTCAACGGAATATGAATTCGAACTAATGAATTTTAGCAAAATCAAATAGTGCTACAAAGACTTTTTATTAAGCAATTTTGGAAAAAAATTGTTTGTTAATTTTTTATTTTTTTGATGGGCAAAAGAAGACAATTTTCACCAAAAAAAGAACATTTTTTTGAGAAATTGGACTTCTCTTATGAAAGATTCCGCCCAGTTTGGTAACTCTAAAAATAAGTGCTACTACAGTTCAGCTAGTTGGCTACTAACAACTAATATAAACATAAAAAAGTGACTTACAAATATGGCAGTGAAAAGTGCAAGATAAAATAATATTAAAAGTGCAAAACAAAAATAATCGACCGCGACTAACAACTTTTCTGGATTTGTTTTATCTTGAGAGTTTCTGATGTTTTCTGAGTTTATCTATCGTTGGGGGTGAACCATATTAAATTCGCCCAACTTTACCTTCTCAATTTCCACGTAAAATAATTAAATACTTTGTAAAAATTTAACCGCTAATTTAGTAGTACTTCTAACGAGTTTTTGGCCCTCGGGACGCTCAAACTGTGAGGCTGACGGCAGAATAGCGTTACAAATCATATGAAAATTGCTCAAAGGCTCGCAGTCTGAGAGTCCCCATACGGTAAAATGTATTTGAGGTCGAGTTTTTCGCTTTTTGGGAACAAAATAGGATGTTAAAACGCAATTTAAAGTCAGAAAACCGGACTTTAAATCAAATCGATCGGACTTTAAAATCAAAGTTCCAATTATTACGAGCAAGATAATTTTTGCACATTTTTAAGTGGACAATTTCAGCGGCCTATGGTCCACCCTTATCGATTTTACTGTAACGGACATGCTCTTGAGTTGCCCAGATTCGGTTATTTTTTGATGATTTTCAGGTCGACGAATTCGGCGCAAAGCTGCTTGTCTTAAAAACGGCTTGAGCAAACGCTTCATTTTCAAATCAGTATATTCTCTGAGAATTACAGTTCCTATTTTGAACGTTTTTCATGAGTTCATTTTCAATCATAGCCTATGATTCATAGGGCAAACAATTTGTATTGACTTTTGTAAGCAGGAAAAACAAAAATCATCCAGGCCTTGGTAAATATAAAAAAAAAGCTGAGCTATATTTGACAGAAATTAAGTTTGAAAAATAAAATAAAAATCGTCACCCTTTCGATTAGGGTTAGTTCTATGAAAACAACCGCTGGACAAATTTGGACAAAAAACTGTTGTTCAGGTACAAATTGTGATTTTCCACTAAACTTTTTCTAACTGGACGGTTAACGGGTCAATGCGTAGATGATTTTTTGGGAATTAAAAAAAAGTGTTCTTTCAAATGGTTACATAGTGTATAGAAATTTGGATAAAGTAAATCGTACGTGTTTAACTGATGCATTTTGAGTAAAAATACCACTTTTACTGTACAAACGCAAATAAATTTTCTTAACTCTCAGGCGGAAGGAGTTTTTGGGAACCCGTAAGGGGAAAATGCGTGTAAATAAATACGCACTTAAAAAAATCACAATAATACGCAATAATTCAAAAAAACTGATAAAGCCAAGTTGTAGAGCTTCTCAAACTGTGTCGATCTGACTATTCAGAAATTGATTTGGGCCGCCAGGGCCCGCTAGAGAGCTGTTTGAAATCTATAGCCAACCTACGCAAAAACTAACACCCTCAATCGAATTTTCTCGAAAAGTTCAGGGGGGTCACCAATACCCGTTTTGCCCTACGGGGCCTCCAAATGCCTTAAATCGACGAAAAAACAAGTTGCGTGTCTATTCACACGCACTTCCCCCTGGGAGTTAAAGAATTAAGTTTATCACACCGGTGGGGTAATCACGGAGCTTTCCACAAATTACTAGTTTTCGAAGCTATTTAGTATATTATACAAATTCTTGAATGTACAGTCTTGTAAAAAAACATTTTTTCAATCAAAAGCACGTTTTTGGGATTTGCGCGCTTCGTGAAATATCATGAGCCATTTGACAAAGGCTAAGTACCGCAAAATACCCATACCTCTGGCGCATACTTAAAACACAAACATTGAGCGTTAATTCAGCTGACAGATTCGGAAAAACCTAAAATGAAGTATTCAAAAAATCGCTTTCAAAGAAATGCACGTCTGTTGTCTATAAATTTTCAATAGATAGTTTCACGTGTTTTTGAGTGAAAAACCGAAAAGTATTGAGTGATTGTTTGTTATTAGATGAGAATAATAATACATTCGGATTTTTTGTGCAAAAATCATTGATAAAACCGATAATTTTATGTATTTTTGTGGGTAATTACCGGTAACTATTGGTTGACACGGGAAAAGGGCATATTTAGAACTTGCATTCTCATTTCAACCGTAAACTTTTGAAAACCGGTAATTTCACGCGTTTTTTTGAGTAAACCCGGTAATCACCGGTTCGTCCAAAAAATAATGTCAGTTTTTGAATTAGCAACCCCTTTTTCAACGGAAAAATATCAAACACCGATAAATTTACGTAATAATATATGTTCGTGAAACGCGGAAATCACCGGTTCGTCCAAAAAAGTTATGCCAAACTTAGAATTTGCGTACCCGTTATAACCGAAAAATATTCAAAAACAAATTTTTTTGTGTTTTTGAGTAAAACCCGGTTATACCCAGTTCGTCCAAAAAAGTAATGTAGATTTGGAATTTGCATCCCTATTTCAACCGAAAAATATCAAACACCGATAAATTTATGTGTTTTTGTGTGAATCTCGGAAATCACCGGTTCGTCCAAAAAAGTAATGTCAGAGTTAGAATTTGCATACCCATTTCAACCGAAACATATTAAAAAACAAATTTTTTTGTGTTTTTGAGTAAAACCCGGTAATCACCGGTTCGTCCATAAAAGTAATGTCATATTTGTAATTTACAGCCCCAATTCATCCTAGTACTGAAAACCTAAAATGAAATACTCAAAAATGGTTTTCAAAGAAGTACTGGTCATTTGTCTATAATCGTCTCGCGGAATTTGTCCATTCACGTCTCAACAATGCCGTTTCTACTTGACCCGAATCGTGAATGACTCAAGTTCAAGCAAAATTAACTGACATCACGAACCGCATACGTTTTCTGGTGTGTTTTATTTAGATAAAGAAAACTGATACTGTTGCAATAAGCTTGGAATTTATGAATTAATACTTTCTTAATTCCACACCAATGAGGCCTTGAGGAATTTCCTGAAAGAATTTTGGTACAAAAATAAGATTTGTTCAACAATGTTGTGTTCCAGAATTGTCCGCAAGACAAATAGTGTCAGGAATTTTTTCTGCTTGATGAAAAACGGCTCAAAATGGAAAAGAAAGTTCCTATTTTCTGTTAAACAGAAAAGTGATACTTTCACGGAAAAATGATTTTTTGATATTCAGCGGTTCAAAAAATTTTGATATTTTAGACCTGTCAAGTGGATATTATTATTTTTTTAATTGGTTATTCTGTATTATTATTATACTATTTGGGGCTTTATCAGGCCACTTTCCGACTTTCAAAACCGGCCTGGTTAACCCAAAGGGCATTATGCATTATACCCCTGGGCATAGGCGGAATAACTGGAAAATGTGCAAAACAAGGTGGCCTAATAGGCACAGCGGGAAAACTGGCCTGATACAGGGGGCCCGATAAATCCTTAAGCGGTGTAGTAAAAGTAACAATTTGTAAAAACTTGGTTAAGCCCAAGTGGTTACGTCGTAACCGTTACGAAACTTTTGGGCCAAAAGCGTTATGATTTTTTCAGCAGCAGATCGTACGGCTTTGGGAGCAGGGACTGTAAGTGTAAAAAATGCGTACGATTTATTCAAAAACATGATTAATTTTCCTGAAATCAAATGAAATCGTTTTAAATATTTGTTATTCGAATAACCGTTTGGATTTCGTTTTTCCCTCCCCGCACGAAAAAATGTTCAAAAAGTCTTCAAAAACTCTATTTTTGGAAAAATGCACAATCAACACAATTCTAAATAAGATCAAAAATGCAAGCATATACATAATATATTTTTACTCCATAATTATTGAAGTCTAATCCTTGACGAGCGTGCTATGCGGGGTACGCTCTGCCACGTAAAGTATGTCTTTGAATGATACCGTGTGTCATTCGTTGATGAGTTTCATCGAGAGTTTGCGGTAACTACGCAGTACTTTGGCTAAATATATATTGCCTAAGCAAAANTATTGTTTTATATCATTTTTTTATAGTTTCAAGTTTTCCAGGATTTTAACCTACGCACTACCCATGTGGCTTAACAGTTTGCATTTGACTTAACAATTTGCATTTGAATTAACACCTTTTTTCGGAAAAAAATGTGTTAAGTCAAATGGTTAGGTGGTGTATAGCTTCAAAAGACTATTTGACATTACTCCTTCCATGCCGTTCATTGAGAATATGCATGACTTGTAAAAAAGTATTCAATCACGCTATAGTTAGTGGCCTGGAATTCAGTTACAGACCGCTAAGTCCAATTTAGTCAGAATACTTGAATATAAATACTAGCAGTAGGGAGCCGTCAACAGGGGCTGTCGAGTTAGCGACGCCTTCCTGTTTTTTAAACCGTCCCGTACTTGGCGCATGATCTTTACTTGGCGCATTCATAGTGTTTGTCTGATTTTTTTTTTAATTTTTAGGTGTTTTTATTCAGACAAAAACTCTGGATACGCCAAGTAAGGGGGCATGTGTCAAGTAGAGGACGCTTTTGAAAAATAGGAAACCGTCCCTTACTTGGCGCCATATCGCATGGCCTGTAGTTTACAAATTTGACGTGTTAGAAAGTGCTCATAAGTTATGAGTCATAACGGGTTCATAAGTTATGTAAAATAATATTATCATAAACCAAACTATTAATCTCTTAGTATGACCGCTATATAATATATATCAAACATCTCAGCTTTATCAACGAAAACGTAACCATAGTTGTTAACGCTGCACTGATTATTTGATCAAGAACGTAAATGTTCGCAAGAAAGAAGCCAATCCTAAAAAAACCGAGAGAAGTGTCACTTTCAACTCTAAACGTGGCTTTGAACGTTTAAACAAATGCCAGGTTTTTCAGCGTTTGTCAAACAATCCAATTTTAGTGGTGTGTACGAATACGCAGGAAATAATTGATCATATTTGATTGTTTACCTTTGAATAAAGTTTAAGTGATAAATACGGCACCTAACTATTCAAAATAGCGTTTTGCAATATTAAAACGCCGCCTCCCACGCAAATAGTATTCATATTATACTAATATTAAACTAATTTTAAACTAATATTAAAACGATTCATAATTTTGCGTTGGAGGCGGCGATAAAAAAGAGGTGATAGGATGAAACATAACGGCGCAGTGGCTTATATAACCGCTAACATATAAGGGCTGTAGAAGATGTATATACTCGTGTAATGCGCGTATTTATTTATGAAGTCTGAATCAGTTGTCCGTTTTGATTTATCTCAAAAGGTTTTCGGATTATTTGGATTAAAAGTGAAAGTGAGTAGCTAGCTACCCAATATGAGTACCACAGTTAATGGTAAAATAAACCTAATAATATCAACTTCCATTTTTCAATTATTAATCGCTGCAAATATTTATTGTATTGAAAACAAAACGCATCGTTACAAATTAACCTGAAACATTAAATTTTCATGTTGTTATATCATAAAGGCTAAATAAAGTTTTTCGAAAGTTCCTGATAATACGAAGCGGATTTTCAAATAGTCGGATTGATAAAAAACGTGATGGTTTATACACAACAGTGTTGCAGTCAACGTGGCCTTATATAAAAGCTGAAAATTAAATAAAAATATAATGGAATAGAATTGAGTTCCATGACTCCATTAAAACCGCGATATTTTGAGAAAACACATTTTTCGTTGTGCTGTGTTCAAAACATTCGTTGTTTTTTCAATTTCCTAGCATTTTCAGGAAATTTGAAAAGTTCCAAATGACCCCGCATTAAATAATTCCGATGCTGTAATTGATTGTTTTCTCAAGTTATCATTTTTAAAACTCTCACGGTAGTTTATTTTCCATTTAACGTAACAAAAAAAAATGTTCATTTTGAGGAGCTATTGCCCAACGTGGAGCAAATCAAAAACAAGTTAAATATCCATAAGCGTCTTAATAACCGTTTCCGAATGACCTCAGTTTTTTGCTCGAAGATAGTTGCAAATAAATAGGCAATATCAGCGTTACACAAGTAAATTAATTCTAAAATCAGTTCAAATAACAATTTGCCTTTGAGGTAACAATTTTAACGGTAAATGGTTACATGGTAAATACAATTTCAGCACAAATTCCCCTTGTTTCAATACTCTTTGGCACCAGTTTTTGGTCATATTATATGACTCATTTACATAATTCACAACTTGTTTCGTTTCAGTTGACATATACAGTGTATACAGTAGCATTTCCTGGGCTCGACCTTATAAGAAAAACAAATGAGCTGCCCTGAACTATCCTCTCGAGCTCAAAAATAAGAATAAGCTATACTGTGCTGGGCTCTAGAGTTCTAAAAAAACATGAGCTGGCATGTCGAGCTGCCCAGCAATCTGTCAAGCTGGGAAGGCCAGCTGGCAGTTGCCGAGCCCTGAACCTGCCCCTAACTTCGACTCCTAGAAGATAAAAAATGTAAAAAAAAGAGCCAGAAATTTCGAAATTTGCAAAATAATTTGTGAAGTACGAGAGCCATACGCGGTATAAAGGGCTAATAGTTCTGATCGGATGAGAATGTTCACGCTCTGTTGCTCTCAAAGTAACAACAAGAAATTCATACTAAACATTGATATTAGGATTACTGTATGCACGCCTTCGTTTCAAACTTTTTTTTAACGTACGTAAATCCTTCAACGGAATATGAATTCGAACTAATGAATTTTAGCAAAATCAAATAGTGCTTCAAGGACTTTTTATTTAGCAATTTTGAAAAAAAATTGTTTGTTATTATTTTTTTTTGAGAAATTGGACTTCTCTTATGAAAGATTCCTCCCAGTTTGGTAACTTTAAAAATTAGTGCTACTACAGTTCGGCTAGTTGGCTACTAACAAGTAATATAAACATTAAAAAGTGACTTACAAATATGACAGCGAAAAGTGCAAGATAAAATAATATTAAAAGTGCAAAACAGAAATAATCGACGGCAACTAACAACTTTTCTTCATTTGTTTTTTCTTGAGAGTTTCTGATGTTTTCTGAGTTTATCGATCGCTAAGGGTGGATCATAGGAAATTAGCTAATTTTTACCCTCTCAATTTTTCTAAACACAAATTCATTACACACATTTAATCTTCCATTCGGCCAAATAGAAGCTAGCGGACAAATCAAATACAATTGATGTAGTAACGAGTTGACACGTAACAATTTGACAGTTTCGAACGAAGTGACACTTTTCGGAGTTTTTTGTTCAAAAATTGGCAAAAATGACGTAACGAAGTGACAGTGTGGAACGAGTCGAAAGTTTTTGACGAAAAAATCGAAAACGAAAGTGTCAACTCGTTACCACGCCAACTATAATTTAAAAAGAATTCAATTTTACGAGCAAGATAATAATTTCACTTTTTCAAGTGGACATTTTCACTTATGGTCCACCCTTATCGATTGTGTTTTAACAGACATGCTTTTGAGTTGCCCAGATTTGGTTATTTTTTTGACGATTTTCAGGTCCACGAGTTCGGCGCAAAGCTGCTTGTCTAAAAAACGGCCGGAGCAAACGTTTCATTCTCAAATCAGTATATTCTCTTATAATTGCAGTTCCTGTTTTGAACGTCTTTCTTAATTTATTCAATCATAGGGTAAACACAATTGTTATTGATTCACGTGACTTTTGTAAGCATGAAGAAACAAAATCGTCCAGTCTTTGACAAATATAAAAAAAAATTGCTGAGTTATATGCGGCAAAAATTGAGTTTGAAAAATAAAATAAAATTGTCACCTGTTTGCTCAGAGTTAGCTCTAAGAAAATAAACGCTGGCAAATTTGCAAGTTGTGATTCCATGGTGTTAAATCAAACGGTTAGGAGCTAACTGTTTAACAGCTAATAGGTGACTGTTTATGACACAAGAACTAAAGAATGCAAAAATATAATCCGAACTCAAAAATAAAAAAAATCTCACATCTGGTAGCTAACCGTCTTCATGTGACTATACTTCTGTAAATACACCACCTCACCATTTTAAATAAGACCGTTTGTAATAACAATTTGCATTTGAAATAACACTTTTTAGACGAGTTTTTTCTCAGGGTTTACGCCCACGCACTTGTTGAAAACCCTTTGATGACCCCTATTCCCAGTCCGAGCCATTAAAATTGAACCCATATTCCGATTCTACTGATACACTTAAAACAAGTCCACATCGCTAATTTTTCGTAAAATCGGCTTGTGTACACGGAAGTTGTTACTTTAAGATGGTCTATGGGGACGGCCTTCGCACTATTTATTTGAAATAACAATTTGCACTAGAAGTAAGACTTTGTATTTGAAATAACAATTTAAACTTGAAATAACCCTTTTAAAAGTGTTATTTCAAATGTTTACATCGTATATACACATTCGGATAAACTGAATCGTACGCGTGAAAATGATGCATATTGAGTAAAAAAAAACTATTACAGTAAAAACGTAGAAAAAACTTTAAGAATTAAATTTATCACACCGGTGGCCCACCGGCGGTGGGGTCACAGAGCTTTCCACAGATTACTGGTAGTTGAAGCAATTTTGTGTACAAATTCGCTAATGTATTGTCTTGTGAAAAACATTTTTTGAATCAAAAACACGTTTTTGGGATTTGCGCGTTTCGTGAAAAATCATGAGCCATTTGACAAAGGCTAAGTACCGCAAAATACCAATACCTAAGGCGCATATTCAAAAGTCATAAATTGAGCGTTTATACAGCTGACAGATTCGGAATAACCTAAAATGAAATGATAAAAATCGTTTTCAAAAAAAAAATGCACGTCACTTATGTATCATTTATATATCTATATTTTTCTGAGCCAAATTCATCTTAGAACTGATAAAACTGACAATTTTACGTTTTTTTTGTGTAAAGTGGTCATAACCGGTAAATTATGAGTTGACTCGAAAAAGTAATGAGAGATTTAAAATTTACAGCCCCATTTCAACCGAAAACTATAGAAAACCGATAATTCACCGTGTTTCTAGTAAAAACTGGTAATCACTGCTTTATCTAGAAAAATAATATCAGATTTTGAACTTGCATCCTTATTTCTAACGAAATATATGAAAAACCGATAATTTTATGTGTTTTTTGAGTGAAACCCGGTAATCAGCGGTTCGTCCACAAAAGTATTGTCAGAATAGGAATTTGCCGCCCCAATTCGTCCTAGAAGAACTCGAAACCTAAAATGAAATACTCAAAAAAAGATTTTCAACGAAGTGGTCGTCATTTGTCTATAATCGTCTCGCGGAATTTGTTCATTCACGTCTCAACAATGCCGTTTCTACTTGACCCGAATCGTGAATGACTCAAGTTCAAGCAAAATCAACTGACATCACGAACCGCATACGTTTTCTAGTGTGTTTTATTTAGATAAAGAAAACTGATAGTGTTGCAATAAGCTTGGCATTTATGAATTAATACTTTCTTAATTCCATACCAATGAGGCCTTGAGGAATTTCCTGAAAGAATTTTGGTACAAAAATAAGATTTGTTCAACAATATTGTGTTCCAGAATTCTCCGCAACACAAATAGTGTCAGGAATTTGTTTCTGCTAGATGAAAAACGGTTCAAAAATTAAAAAAATGACTTTCCTAACAGAAAAATGATACTTTTACGGAAAAATAATTTTCTGATAATCTGTCAGCGGTTCAAAAAAATCCGGATGTTTTAGGCTTGTGGCTATTACTGGTTTAGTCTCATGAAAATCGGCTGCGCGTTTCTAGTATACCGTGTCGGTATATTTTAAAATGATATTGGCCAATAGGAGCAACCCATTGCAAGAAAATTGCTCTATTCTAGAAACGCTCAGCCGATTTTCATGAGGCTAAACCTGTATTAGTTTTAATCGTGTCAGAAAAGTGGTTATTCTCTATTATTTAGGCCCTAAATTTTAGGGTAATTTTAGGGTGAAATTTGGTCCGCAAAATTTTAGATTTTTTAGAAAAGCAATAGATAAACCTACTACAGTCTCTACTCCCAAAGCGGTACGAAAATACGTCATGATCCAAACGCATTCCGTGAAAAATTAACAGAAGAGTTTTTTACTAATATGTTAAAAAATTTCCGTCTTTTAAATGTTCAATTAAATAAAGGAATTACCTAAAAACTACTTTTGAGGGTTAAAAAGGCCCAAAAAGGTTCAAAAATGACGTCATGACCCAAAAGCGTTACGATTTATTCAGCAGCAGATCGTAATGCTTGGAGAGCAGGGACTGTTTATCAAAAATAAAATAAAAAATGTGTTCAGAATAAAATGATTCATTTTCCTAACATTAAATGATTTTTTTATATAACAGTCGGTTATGAACGAGTTGACACTTTTGTTTCCAATTTTATCGTGACAAACTGTCAACTTGTGGCAAGCTGTCAACTTGTGACAAACTGTCAACTTGTTCCGTCACTTTTGCCCATTGTTGGCCAATTTTTGCCCAACAAACTCCAAAAACACTTTTTGTGACAAACTAACAACTTGTCACGTGTCAACTTGTTACGTTACCGACTGTATTTGTTATTCGTAAAGCTCATCAAACCCCTATTTTTTAGAAAATGCACAATCAACAGAATTCTAATTAAGATCAAAAATGCAAGCATATACATAATATATTTTTACTCCCTAATTATTGAAGTCTAATCCTTGACGAGCGTGCTATGCGGGGTACGCTCTGCCACGTAAAGTATGTCTTTGAATGATACCGTGTGTCATTCGTTGATGAGTTTCATCGAGAGTTTGCGGTAACTACGCAGTACTTTGGCTAAATATATATTGCCTAAGCAAAAAAAATAATTTTGACTGATTTTTGGCAATTAATCGGAAATAGTGCAATTTGTATGATTTTATGTGGCATTTCTAATCCGATTTTCATTTTAATTACTACCTCCAATGGCCAACATTCATCTTTAACTCAGAGTACTTTTTTTTTCGTGCGGTAACACATTTTTCATCGTACGACTGGAATTTGGAATAATAAATCGTCATTAAATTTTAACAGTATAAAATTATTATGAAAAAGGTGTAACGTGTCCAGTTATAGTAATGTTCAAAACTAAGATTCTAAAAAAAACTGATTAAAAATTCTGGTTCACAATGAGCAGCGATTCACGGAACTAACACATAATTATTTATTGTTTTTCGTACAATATGCCCCAATGGCACCGACTGGATTGGTCACATGTCTGATTAGTCGAAACGAGACTTTGTCGTAAGCAGCCCTACACTACCTGGCCTGTATTTTTGCCAACAAACATTTTGTTACGTAATAACGGCCATATCAGGGTTGGGCAACAGCCAGCTGGCCTTCCCAATTCATGTGAACTGCCCTTGGCAGTTCGTGAACTGGACAGCCGGGGCGAACACAGCTCATAAAATGTTTTGTTCCCGACAGCGCAGCCGAGCGCAGCTCATTAGTTTTTTTTAATCTAGACAGCGCAGCTCATTTCAATTCTGGTGCCCGAAAGGCCAGCCAATCGCAACTCATTTTAATATTCAGATAACGGCGCAGTGCTTAATATGGAAAGATAGGAGTTCCTGGAAAATTATTCTACAAAATTCCGGCCAGATAAAGGAACGAGCGAAAAACACGGCCAGATAACGGCGCAAAGGGTGTATAATAATTGACATCTACAAAAATAGTCACTTTAACATTTTGTCAACAAATCATGAGATAAAAAGTAAGTAAGAACACGACCAGATAAGCGTACAAGAGGTGTATAACGTAAATAAAGGGCATACGATCACATTTATGTCCCTTCATAAGTTTCATTACGTTTGCTGGATATTACATGGAAGCTTTCGGACAGATAAGGGATTAAGTCATGTACAAATCTGAAACATATCATGGGTTCAATGAATCACTATCTATGCAAGTAGTGACAGACTTAAAAAAAGTCACTNAGCACAGCTCATAGAGCACAGCTCATAGAGCACAGCTCATAATTTTTTTTGATCCCGACAGCGCAGCCGAGCGCATCTCATTAAAATTTAGGATCTTGCCAACGCAGCCGAGCGCAGCTCATTAAAATTTTTGATCTCGACAGCGCAGCTCATTTCATTTCTGGAGCTCGAAAGGTCAGCCAATCACAACTCATTTTAATATTCAGATACTGGCGTAGTGCTTAATATGGAAAGATAGGAGTTCCTGGAAAATTATTCTTCAAAATTCCGGCCAAATAAAGGAGCCAACGGAAAATTCGGCCAGACAACGTCACTTTAACATTTTGTCAAGAAATCATAAGATAATAAAGTAAGTACTAACACGACCAGATAACCGTACAAGAGGTGAATAACGTAAATAAAGGGCAGACGATCACATTTATGACCCTTCATAAGTTTCATTACGTTTGCTGGATATTACATGGAAGCTTTCGGACAGATAAGGGATTAAGTCATGTACAAATCTGAAACATATCATAGGTTCAATGAATCACTATCTATGAAAATTGTGACAGACTTTAAAATAAAATAAAAACTGGTCACTATAATTGATGCTAAATTTTAAATTTTGGCTATTATGTCATATTTTTGGGTCTTTTCGGGGTTACAAAATGCTCTATGGCGCCAAAAAGAATCTCCTTTTTCAATTTACTTCATCATTGTAAATTGAAAATAGATTATCTAATGTTATACACCGGGTGCGCAGTTATCGGGCGGGTTTCGCGACAAAAAGCTTTAATCGGGCGCCCGATAACTGCTCAGGGCGGGAGCGGAACAAGGTAAAAATATGCAAAAAAACCCGCCCGATAACAGCACGAGCGGGAAATGTGGTCATTTATACACATATATATTCAAGAGCAATGCGCAGGGTGCCCGATAACAGCGCAGGGTGCCCGATAACTGGGCACAAACCCGCCCGATAACTGCGCACCCGGTGTAATTTAAGAGAAATATTCAGGATAAATAGTACAGTAAAACATTTATCGGGTTAACATTTTGAGGAAAAATTTGCTCTGCTACGTAACTTTGACCCGATAAGGACCAAGGGCGTAGGTCGAAGGTCTGGAAAGTTTGGATGCAAAAGAAGGTTTTTGTAAAATGCCGAATTCGACATTTATCAATCATAAGTATGTGAAGAGTGTATTAATGTATATTTCAGTAAAATTGTGACAATGATTTTGATAACAGACTTGGATTATTTTCTCTTAGACGAAGTTCTGATCCATTATTATAACTAGCATGTTTCTTTAAACATTGTCAAGAACCATGTTCACCAAAGAACCTTGTACAACACATAAAAATAGCTGACTAGGGACTTCACTAATTCATTTAAAAAAAAACTAAGAAATTGATTTTCCTTCTCCAAATCACACTTTCATGGCACATTTTAGATTCACCGCCGTTCGATTTTAATTTCCGCTCAACTTTGTTTAAATGTATTTTAACGCGAAACGTCATTTAACTTTTGATATTAATTTCTAAAAACTTGTGTCTTGGTTGACCACCGATTATAATATCAAACTGGAATATCGTTTGAAATTATTTTTTTCGCCAATGTACTTTGAAACGTTGGTTTTCGGCGCCATATCTTACTTATTTCCAGAAATTTCACGTGAATTAGGCATCTAACTAAAACTCAAATTTCCCGGTGCCTGAAAAATTTTCGAAACGTCTGAAAGACCCGTTGCCGAAAGCCGTATGATGAGGCTTCCTTAAAAATTATTGATACTGGTGTGGGTAAGGAGTTTGTCACCGAGTTGAACCCATATTGAGTTATTACGCTTACGTTAGGGGCATTAACTTATGGAACCTGCCAATGTACGACGAGTCCCGTTCAGCGCGGTGACAAACTCAGTACCAAAACCAGTAGAACAAATTGTTATACTTATTTAATATGATGTCTGATAATTAATATGATAATAATAATTAAAATGATGGTGAGCAACACAAAACATTCAGTTAAGGGTTATCCAATTATCCCCGGGAAAACGCTACCTGATAATCCATAAAATTTTATTAATTAAAAATATTGGATCTCATCGAATGTTGGTTTTTCGTCTTTCCCAATTTGTGTTCAACGCTTATGAATTTGATCAAGGCATGACTCAAGACACCGACCACATTGTTTTTTCAATTCAAGAAGTTAACAATCTTTAATTCCCATTGATGGAACAATAAAAAACATTCAAAGTGTGACTAATAGGTTAGGAAATCATTTGGTCTAGTTCAAAATTATATTTGATTCATATTCTGCGTCATACAGATAGTAAAAACCAAACTTCGAAGTTACACCACCTACATTCGTAACACTAAAGTGAAATACTGTGTGTCAACAATACTTATGTGTCAACTCGTTACCTGTAAACTTGTGACTGCACCTACTGTATCATGATATCTCCTCAATTCCGTGATAGGACACAATATTGACTCACCAAAATTTAGACCGCAGTGTCCTATTCGTTTTATTCCCCTTAAATAAAATAATAATAAACAGAATAATGAACTTTCTTTGAATTCAGACTCTAGACCACGCAATCCTTTCTAGAATAAATTAGTAAAAACGCAAATGATGGGTCGTCACTCATGAGCCTCCCGGCAGTAAAGATAATGATATATTCCTAATTATTTTTTATGAATATGTTCGGTTAATCATACATGTTTTGGAGAACTGACCGACAGTATTAATTTATTTATAAAACATCAGCGTCTTTACTGATGAACCAAAGTGGTCTGAGAACGTGCGAAGTTATTTAAGTTAAAGCCATGTGAGTTTTTTTTGGACGGGGGGGGGGGTATACTGTATGAGCGCGAGCCATTTGTGGTCGCTAAAAACCTCGTTTATGAGTATTTTCGCGGCAACACCATCTGATCGCCAATCGTTGTTCAAATTATGGTTTCGCGACCATTTTTTCTACTTAAAAACAATGGTCGTGAAACCTCACGCAAAACACCATTTCACGACTATGTGGTCGCGAAACAATATTTTGACCAACGATTCGCGACCAAATGTTGAGGTCGCGAAAATACTCATAAACGGGGTTTTTCGCGACCATTTTTGGTGCTCTACACCATACTGTATACCGTATACATTATATGAACTCATTAATGATCAAATTAACCGCGAAAAAAGAAAGGGCATTACAGCTTCACTTGACACTACGAAAATTTTATCAAGTGAAACCAAAACCGGGTTCACGTGGAGCTTCCGGTTAAGTGACGCTAGTTCACTCTAGGGCCCATAGCTCTATGGGCCATAGCCTATGGAGATTTCTTCATGCACGGGGGCTTCACTTGGGCCGAAAGCTCCACCGAGCCAGATTTCTGTTTTATTTGATAGTATTTCACATTGGTCGAAAGCGCGTCGCGGTGGTTACTAATGGAGCCGCTCATGGATCAAGGGAAGCTTTTTGGCCCAGGTAAAGCTTTGACCCATATGCTGCTGTACTGTCCTAATGATGCTCTCCCACATTCACAACTAAAATGGTACTCGAATCTCCGTGTGCTAATTTCATTTTTTTGATTTTGTGATTTGAAATGTCAAATCTGGAGTGTGATTTCCATTTTCTAAATCGGACAAACAGGATTGCCAGCTAGCCAAAAATATATTGATAATTTGACAGAAACTTGAACGTGATAATACTATGATGATATTATAATGGGTTAATTATCCCCCAGTGAGGGGTAACCTAACTTTAATTAGAGGGGGTAATTAGAAGTGATTATTTTTCATTATTCATATATTTTTCATACCGTTAAAATTGGACATAAATAATATAAAAAATTTTGACTTAAAACCGACGATTACAAGGAAAATGATTATCCCGTTATTGGTTAACACGCAAACACGCTCAAAATCAACTCTAACGCTTTCGCCGAAATATCGTGGTTTAATAAACAAAAACGTGTGAAATGTTGTGCAAAAAAGTGCCGATGTAATTAATCTGTTTACTTAACAATCCGCACTTTTTCAAGACCAAAATGTTGACTTATCCCTGATTAATTCCCTTAAATTTCAGAACTTTTTTTTCTTAAAGTTGTGTCCCACGTGGATTTCTGTTTTGGAATTTGTCTTTTCGTAAAAGTGCAAAATTGCAAAATGCACGTTAACTATCAAAGGAAATTGTGTGTGTAACGTGCGTTACGAATGAAAGCGGGTCAAAATGAGTATAAATGGTCATGTTCGACCCGCTTTCATCTAGAATGGGCATTATTTGCAAAATTAGGACAGCAACTTCATGAGCACAAGTCCAAAAATAACATCTAGAGAACTTTTTAAAGGTTCAAAATTTTGCACATCTAGAGTCACATTTGGAAGAATAGGTAAGAAAATGGGTCCACATCTAAAGGTATGTAGCAAGTTTCGTGAAAAAAAAACACTTCTAGAAAGACATGCACATCTAGAAAGCGCATATCTAGAGACCCCTGACTGTTTTTTTGCTTTGATTTAGACTATTCAAAAAAAAAAGAACGAGAAAAACATAAATAAACATGTTTGTTATGCAAAATCTCATAAGAGTTTGTTATTAAAAAATGTTTTTAAGGTAACTTTGGTGTGACCCTAAAACATGTAATTTTGATAAGCATTGTTCGCATAATTTCGCCCACAAGCCATAAACACCAATTGTGGCCGTTAGAATTTAGACTATGCGAAATTGTATGGTTTTAATACCATAATTCATATCATCCAAACAGCCGTAGCCACCGTAGAATAAAGAAAAAGAACAACACACTGTTCTAGAAGCTTTTAAAAACAAATGAAATGCTGAATTGACGTCTCTAATTTGTCTCAGCATGCTCCTTTCAACGATAATACCCCATTTACGGTAAACTGTTTGTTAAATGAAGAAAAAAATTGACACGTAATTATGTGAATGTTTAACTGAATCCAAAGCAGACAAATAACCATGACAATCTTTGGATACTTTTGTCTAAATTCTCATATGAAATATTCCTGATAAATAATTAACTCTTAGGGCCGCTGAGTCAGGGGGAAGGAGTTTTTGGGAACCCGTATGGGGAAAATGCGTGTAAATAAACACGCACTTAAAAAATCACATTAATTCGAAATAATTCGAAAAAAATGGTAAGGCCAAGTTGTAGAGCTTGTCAAACTACGTCGATCTGACTATTCAGAAATTGATTTGGGCCACCAGGGCCCCCTAGAAAGCTGTTTGAAATCTCCAACCTACGCAAAAAACACCGTCAATCGAATTTTCTCGAAAAGTTGAGGGGGGGTCACCATTATTCGTTTTGCCCTACGGGGCCTCCATATGCCTTAAATCGACGAAAAAACCAGTTGCGTGTCTATTTACACGCACTTCCCCTGAGAGTTAAAATGAAAAGTAGGGAATGAATGTGGAATTTTGACGGCAGAAAACAAGCATTTTTCTACCGAAGCGCCGTGGATTTTAAACAAATCATATTGGCTCATTTTGTTCTTAACCACTTTTCTTTTGGCTGGCGTCTTTTAGCCACACAAATGACTCACCGCGTAGCTTGCAATAGGCACTTTTGAAACGCCTACGGAATTGCAAGCGAAACTTCTATTGGCCCGTCTCCGTTTGGCCGTCCTCTCTATTGGCTATCGTCTTTTTAACCACGCAACACGTGACCAATCACTCATCGTGTAGCTTGCAATATTTGTTTCAACTAGATGTGTCCAAGGGGAAATATATGATGTCTCAAGCAACAAAAAAAAAGTAAAAAGTGTAACAGACACTTTGTAGAAAACTTAAAATAAGATTTCAGTGCACTGTTGACAAAAATGTCAGATTTAGCCTATATATCACATAGGAGTCCGGATGCCGTGTGATAAATTCGTTACAATTGATTTCACATTCTAAGGCGCTTATTATTTTGCGACAAAAAATAATTGAAAATGTCAATATAGCGTTTTTATGGTGGAGTTAACCCCCAACCAGAAAACAAGGACGTTTGTCCTTTTCAATCAAATAGAAGTATTTTTTCAGTTGTTCGGCTTTCTTAAATGGATTGGCAGTGAAATCCAACATAGAAAAAACGATTGTGAATCCGTACAACGCAAAAAAATAAATGTTAATTTTTTTTAATCACGAGTAATAAATGATTAATTGAACTTGGTAAACGACAAAAAAACAGGTTTTTGTGCAGTTAATGCGTTAAAACCTCATTTTTTAACATGTTTTTTCTAAATATGTTAAAGAGAAAAATTCTGACAAAATGAAAAAAAATATCCACGTACGTCGTGCGGTTAACCGTTTGTGAACTCGGTTAACCATTATGTTTTTGTGGTCAAATCGACCAGAAAGTGTCCAAGGGTGGTCGGAGAGCTTCCGAAAGTATGATCATTCGATTTAAGACCATTGATTTGTCTACCGTGCAAATTAAGAAGGATCATAGAAGGATCAGAGAAGAGAAAATTTAAAAAAAGGACAAACGTCCTTGTTTTTGGTTGGGGAACTGCTGGCTATTTTTGGTTGGGAGTTAAGGCAAAGAATGACAAGAATGGCTTGCTTAAAGTGGCTTGGCTTGGCTTGACTTAAGTTAAACCAAGCTAGACAGGAAATTTAGATTTACAATTTTAAGTATTTCCGTTTTTGGAATTTGGGAACCGACAGTGTTCGTTAAAAAATACCGTTATATCTTGAGAACTGTTTGTCAGGCTATTTTATTGAAATTCGTTACAGTGTGCAAACAACAATATAACACTAAATTGCGGAACGGAATAATAAAAAACTATAGATGCGAATCTGACAGAAAAAAAATTGGTGATTTTCATAATTATGTTCATTTATGCGTGTGAACAAAGCACCCACGGTAAATTAACCGGTGAGGCAACTGACTTCTTTCATTTAACTGAAGTGGCTTCGGGAACAATTGAGCCGTTCTTTATTCTAGCAACTTCGATCAAATAAAGCGTAATATAAAAGCAACGTAAGTAAATCATAAAAACGGACCTGAACAATTGAAAATTATTAAAATCAGATTTAATCATAAAGAGGGAAAATGAGCGGAATCGAGTTGAAATATTTCGGAATACATGGTCGCGCTTTTCTGCCGCGATTACTTTTCGAATTAGCTGGGGTTGATTTTAAAGATACACGTCTTTCACAAGAAGAATTTTTCCATGCCAAAGATGGTTAGTTTGGAAATGTTTTTGAAAGTTTTCAAACGATATTAAAATTTGTTAAAAAATTGCTAACAATTTGTTAAGAATTTGTTAAAAAATTGTAAAAAATTTTTTAAAAATTTGTTAAAAATTTATTTAAAATTTGTTAAAGATTTGATAAAAATTTGTAAAAAATTTGGTAAAAATTCGTCAAAAATTTGTTAAAAATATGCTAAAAACTTGTTAAAATTTGTCAAAAACTTGTTATAGATTTGTTAAAAACTAGACAGGAAGTATAATATTTTCTAATTTCTTTTTTTTTGGCAAACTGTTTTTTTTTTTGCTTGCATTACTTTAATTAGACAAAAAGAGCTGTCAAGTGGTCGGGACTTTTTTGATTTTTGGACCGGGAACGAGGTCAAAATGAGCTAGGAAAGTCGGGTGAGGCTGTATCTAAAATAGTCAATAATTCATATTTAGGACTTCCTTTGGGACAGTTGCCCACTTTAGTTGTGGATGGAGTTGAGTACAGTCAAACCGGTGCGATTGTTGGTTTTGCCGCACGAAAAGCAAAATTACCAGCATTGTCCGATACCGAGCAACTCAAACAAGATATGATTATTGAAACTTGTCGAGAAGTTTTCGAAGGAATTAATAAAGAAGCATATTCGGCTTACTTGCAAGAAACAGGTTTACATAATAACTTGTGCGTTTAGTTGGATTCACTGTTTGACCGGATAAAATTATCATACACTAGGTTATTTTTAAACAATTTCAATTAATTATTTCGTAGAAAAAGGCCCTTTAATTTTTAATTTTTTAAATCCGATTTATCATCTCGGCCCTACGTTCCCATAAAAAATTGGGAATAATTCAAGAAAAATTCTCCAAAAATTGAATAATAAATGTATCAAAAAAAAAATTCCGAGATCCAATCCGGGTCGTAACGGTTTTAACAGTAATTGTCGAAAAAAATGTTTTTTTATAAAATATTACACATAATGTTTTCGAAAATTTTTATTGACCGGTTAACGGCGCATCCATTGTATTTTATTTTAAAATATTTTTAGACGAAAAAAAGAAACCGGCCGCTTTTCATGCAGCAACCAAAAATGCTCTTCCAGGTATCTGTTTGGTAAAATTATTTTATTTTTCTCCAGCTAATTTCAATTCATTTCGCTAATTTCAAATTTGTAGCTCAACTTCAAAAATTGGAAAAGGTACTAAAATGCCTAAAAATTACCGACATGGTGGTTCCGGAAAAAATATCGATTGCAGATCTTCAAATTTATACAATGTATTACTATTTGAATGACTCAAAAGTGAATCTCGGAGGGTGCTTATCCGAACATGCTCCAACTGTCGACAAAATTGCCAAAAAAGTTCTAGAATGTGAACAAGCCGCTGAATTTCATAAAAAATCTCAAGCTGTGCCTTTCATGCCATGGTAAATTACCATTGTATTATCCAAAAGTTTATTGAAGAATCTGATTAAAAAGAACATCAAAATTCAGTTTTTCAAATTATAAACTGTACAATCAACCTTTCTCAAAATTACTCGATTAATAAAAACAAATCAGGATACTTTTAATATCTAGATTTTCCTATAATTGAATATGAACATGAAACATGAAACTTGTTTACAACAAAACATGTGCTAAAAAGTGTACAATTTTTTCGATTTTCTAGATATTTGTGTGCAAAAAAAGGGTGAACAATTTTGTGCAACCATAAGCCCATCACACAGGCACACCTGTGCTAATTTTTTGGCACGGTTCGATTTAGGAGGAAAAATTACGTCGAATAGGATGGTTTTTTAGAAAACAAAAATTTCCGACCACGCGGAGAAGTTTGAAATGTCCCATTCTACTAACTGAAAATTACCCAGAATAAAAATTATATAAACCATTCAATAAATATGAGAACAAAAGACTGTTTTTAGTTAGATAAGCAATTAAATATTTCCGTTGTAACTTAACTGTAAAGCAATACAGTCGCGCGTGTGAACATTATGCGTGTGAACAGACATAAACCACACGGTAATCACTGAACTAGGCTAACAAGGGTGACTCGGTAGAATAGGGTTAATATTGTTTTTCAAAAAACTGACGTGAATAAAGTTAAAGAAACATTGAAATTTCCCGTTGTTTCCGGAACCAAAATGTATGTACCTCTCTTAACTATACAAAAAAAACTTTTAATTTTTTACGTTGACTAAAACAAAAAATTATTTCTAGGGGAAATTCTTTTATTGGACAAAAATGGTAAAAATCAAGTGGTATTATGAACATTTTTGACGATCAAGTTCGAAATTGCCTTCGTCGAACGTGCTGAAAAATTATCAATGTGATTTATGTTTTTTGAATGGAGTTTTCAATTTTCTATAATTTTCACGTCAACTTTGAGTCAAAATTATAAAACATTTGCTAAGTTTACTTATGCCCTTAAGGCTTCTAGTGGCAATAAAAGTAAAATGAATTTAGGATATACTCACAAAAAAAATTATTTTAACTAGAAGTGAATCACGGAGTTCTTAACTACTATTGTAAGTTTACTTAATTTTTTCCGGTAAATGTCTCAGGGTTGTCTTCAAAGGTTGAACCGGTTCACAAAAAAAAAACGGTCTTGAAAATAATTTGCTGCCTTCAAACATAGTAAAGAGTTTAGCACGGTCCTCCTGGAGGCTCCGAAGCCTTTCGGTACTCAAGAATAACATTTTTTTAAATTTTAAAAAAGAATCCGGGTAAGTTCGACACGGCGGTTTTTTAAAGCATCGTGTTTAGTTACTGTATAAATTACACCACCTCACTAGTTATCTCAACATAAAAATCGCTTAAAAGTGTTAAGACAATCAGGTACTGGCGTGGGGAAAAAAGTGTCACCGAGCAATTTTCGCTTGAAGGTTCAAAACAGTACTCGGTCGTACCTATGATAGCGTCGAGCTCGGTGTCAAACTGGCGACCCACACCAGTAGCACATTAGTTTAGATAATAAAAAATCGCGATTTTGTGTGGTTCAAAAAGTGTTAATGTAACCCAACTGTTAAGATAACTGGTGTTATGATAACTGATTCAGGGGTGTACTTAGGTATACCTCAGGTATATACAGGTTTAGTCTCATGAAAATCGGCTGAGCGTTACTAGAATAGAGCAATTTTCTTCTTTTTTCTTGCAATGGGGTGCTCCTATTGGTCAATATCATTTTAAAATGTGCCGACACGGTATACTAGAAACGCGCAGCCGATTTTCATGAGACTAAATCAGTAGTTATGGTCAGTTTCTTTGCCCCCGTATAACTTTGGGGCCGAAACTTTGTGCACCCTATTTTGCGTGTTCACCCTAAAGCCAACTAGTGACTTTTGTCGTTATTGAACTTGACGGACACAAAAGGACTTCGTCTTCGAGCAACTTCGTGGATGAATGCTTTTGAATAAAACCCAAGTATAAAAGCAACATCGCTCCAAAATAAAAACCATATCAAATAAAACGTTATCTTTAGAATAAATTGCTGACTATTTAGCCGCCCAATCGTTTACTTTTGAAAATGTGTGATATTGAACTGAAATATTTTGGAATTCATGGACTTGCTTTCGTGCCACGTATGTTACTGGAGTTGGGAGGAGTTAAATTCAAAGATACACGTTTAACCAACGAAGAATTTGCGGCCATAAAAGAAGGTAATCATCGTCTTTACTGTAAAGACCTTACGCCTCCTTGTTCAGCCTCATTTGACGAACCCAAAATTGGCACATTTTATTTTTTTTTTTTTTGCTAAATTTGATTTTATCAAATTGGTCACTACTTTATGTAACGGTTTCTGTGTCAAAATTTGAATTAATTATATCGAAAACGGGTTATCGGAAACAATGGTAAAATTACCGACCCTTATTTGGAGCAATAATCGTTTTCTCGAAAAAAGCTAGCCCCAATAACGGTGTGGTCGAATGATTTTTGTTTATAAAAATCCGTTACGGGATTTTTTTTAGTCCTTGCGAGATTTTTCCATAAAAAAGGGAAACCATGGGATAAATTTTGTAATACAATAGTATACACAGGGTGCGCAGTTATCTTGAGAACTTCGTCCTTGAAAAGTCGCAAGATAAGCGTTTCTTCGCGAGATAACTGCTCAGTGCATATTACATAATTATTATAAATCCAGAAAAAACAAAATATTGAAAAGTTGAAAGATAAGCGTACGAGCGGAAATTTTCGCAAGATAACTGCGCACCCTGTGTATTTTATATAAAGAGATCTTTTGGCTGAACTAAAATATTGTTTCGGCGCTGCCAGGCAGGGCTCGGCATAATCAGTTGTCTTGCTTGGCTTGGCTTAGCTTAAGTTGCAATTTTTTCTCAACTGGCTTGGCTTGTCTTGGCTTAATTAGATTTTTTTTCTTTCAGCTGGCTTGGCTTGGTTTAAGATCGATTTTTATTTTAACGGGCTTGGCTTGGCTTGTTATAAGCCAAGCCACGGTGGCTTAAGGTGGCTTAAGTTTTATGACACTGGAAATTTTCAAAACATAAAATTGCTAAAGAAACACATGCGATTATCTTAACGAGCTCGGGTCAGGGGTCTCTAGATGTGCGCTCTCTAGTTGTATATGTCTCTTCAGATGTGCGTTTTTTTACGAAAATTTTTAACTACCGCTCGATGTGCATCTTTTTCAGACCGATTATGTTCCAAATATACCTCTAGATGTGCACTTTTTATGGGTCTTTTCCCAGAAAATCTTTCTAGATGTTCCCTTTTTTTGTATTTTTGCTCATAAAGAGATTACAAATTTTAATATTTTATCATTTTTGCCCAAAATACGTGCTTTCAATACGGACGCTATTTTGGACAAACAATAACGTCCGTATTGGAAGTAAGGACTGTATGAAGCTCAAATTTTGAGTCTCAAAAAAAAGAGGAACTCGGAGATAATAATATTTGTGTTTAAAAAGATATCAATTCTTAAGCCACCTTAAGCCAACTTAAGCCACACCTGGCTTAAGCTAAATTTTGTTGGCTTAGCTTGGCTTAGCTTAAGTATGATCGAAAATTTGTTTGGCTTGGCTTGTCTTGGCTTGTCTTGGCTTAATGAAATCAAAAAAATTCCCTGGCTTGGCTTGGCTTAAGTTAAGCCAGTTAAGCCAAGCTAAGCCAAGCCATTCTTGCCGAGCCCTGCTGCCAGGTACGAATTTTCGAAAAATTAATCAATTTGTTTAGGACTTCCATTGGGACAGCTTCCTACTCTGACCGTTGATGGCGTTGAGTACAGTCAGACAAATGCTATTGTTAACTTTGCAGCTCGTAAAGCACTGTTACCACAGGATCGTTTTTAGGATATTCAAATTCAAATTGTGAATAAATCGGTCAACTCACAAACTTATTTTGTTTAACCAGATTCGAATCACTATTTTTGGAAATTTGTGTGCAACATAATGGCGCAGATGCTTTCTACTCTTACTAAATAATTTAAAAATAATTGATTCTTAATCATTTAAGAACGTTTATGAGATAATTTAAAAAACACATGAAAGTTATCTGAAATTGAGCAGCTCAAGGCCGATATGGTTATCGAAACTTGTCGAGAAGTGTTTGAAGGAATGAACAAACAAGCTTATGTCGAATATAATAATGAGCCAGGTTATTTAAAAGATTACGAGAAGCATAAATTTGAAACAATTTACTTTTAGATGAAAGCAAAAAAGGCGCCGCTTTTTACGCTACTACCAAAGAAGCACTTCCCGGTATGTTATGCCCATATGTTACAATACATTTTATGTTTGTTTTGACGTTCTTTGGTTTATTAACCCATTTCAAAGTACGCACTTTTTTGATTGGTCCATTTCTTTCTACATGCCAATTTTACGGAACTTTCGAATAATATGCCACATGTTTTTTCAAATGTTAATAATTTTCGCTGAGAAACGTTTAATTTGAAAATGAACTCAATTTAATTATAGTAATAAGAATCAAATTTATAGATACCATTTACGCAAATATAACTTTTCGTTAAGTTTAGGGCGCTGTGGGTGGCCCGATGTGGCCAGAAATAGTGTTATGAAAAAACGACTAAGGGAAAAAATAAGCGATAACCTGCAAAAAAAAACTTGATCATTCGATGAAGAATTGAAAAGTGGATTGTAGTTGGCTAATTCAGTGTTTTCCCAAGTTCACGCAATCACGTGATAAATTGATTTGAATGTCAAAATGGTATTTTCACCCCAACACACAATTTGGTTGTTTTTGTACAATATTATAGTCAGATATAAAACCAGTTTAATAATCGTGAATTTCAGTTCATCTGCCAAAATTAGAAAAAGCTCTAAAACATCTGAAAGTGACTGATATGATCGTTCCGGAAAAAATCTCAATCGCGGACCTTTCGATCTATATGCTTTATTACTACCTGAACGATCCAAAAGTCAATCTTGGTTTCTGCCTGACCGACCATGCTCCAACAGCTCTTGTAATCGCCAAAAAAGTCCTCGAGTGCGAAAAAGTCGCCGAATATCACAAAAAATCACAAAGTGTTTCATTTGTACCTTGGTAGACGTCGATACAAAAAACCAATTAATTTGGTATTAGACACAATTGAGATAATCCCTACTTTTGATTGTAAATGTGATTTTAATTATAGAAAGATGGGTATACAGGGCTACGCTCTTATTATACACCATTCATTCGATCAAAATTATGGCTTACGCCTAAAATTTGCAAAATATTATGGAAATCATCAAAACATAATGTTCCCAGAATTTTCCAAAATTTATAAACAACTCTCAAAGGTTTATGCTCACTTTCTAGAAATTGAGGAAAATCTCCAATGTAGCCCCGTAGAAACCGTAATGTGTCATCGCCTACGCAATACGCTCTTATGTTTTTTTAATTTCGGCCAATTACTACTGTTTCGAAACTTATTTCATTAATATTCAACGTTTACACAATTGTGCCTTGTACCAATTGAATTGGTTTTGTCCTTATCTAGAATAATTATTTGCTAATCTGTTCAATCCTTATTCAGTAGTGATAACCTATTACACAAAAATTATTAGATTACAATTTGTTATTCCATTAACCGGATTCGACATCAGGACTGTACAAATTCTAACCGCAAAACCAATCTTAGAGTCCTAACAGTTCGTACTTAGCGTTCAATAAACACATCAAAAAGAAAAGAAATGATTTACTTGCACCGTAATCGAAACACTACCGAACTATAAACATTGTATTTCTAACGTAATTTTGATACGAGATGAAAAAATTATCTTTAAATAAAACTAAGTTCAAAAGATATCATTCAAGCGTACATATAAATGGGTAGAAATAAAATGTACATATAAAGGCGAACATATGAAAAAAGTTACGCTCGCACCTCACCACTACCGGAAAACGGATAAACAGGAAAACGGACAAAATTTGCCATAAATGGCGTCAAAAGTGCTGTCTATCGCGAAAACGTGTCTTCTTTTTCAACTTTTTTTTATTTCACCAACGTAATCCACGCGTCAAACAGCATCACATGTGTGAATTTTAGAAAAAAAAAATTTCTGTAGAAAATTTTCTCCGTTTTCCTGTTTCTCGTTTTTCCGGTAGTGCCTGGACCTCATCAATATACGATTTTTTTAATTTTTAAAAAATGCACAAAGCATGAACTTCTCAATTTATCACTCACACTCACGCTGAGTAGCTAAGGGAATCTGAGCGTGCTCTCTCGATTGGCCTCCCTCTCGGTAATCGTAGTAATGCAATTCACTAATTGATATCCTCTTCGAAACCTGTAATGTAGCATTTTTTGAATCTTCGATTACTCGTCACATGTTTTAAAGCGCGTTTGCTAATTGGGCAAAAAAATTATCCCATATTCATGAGGTCCGGGCGTTATATATAAAAACGTACGTTTGAGAGCGTCAGTGTGAAATTTGAATTCTCATCGTTACCGTGGAATTTATCGGTACTTAATCGAATTGGTCAATCAGTTTATTTATATAAAAGAGTCTGATTCCTTCGTCTGGAAATTGACGACGATTTGATAGAGCGCAGACTTTATTACTGAGAAGCCAGTTCAGTTTTACCAAGTTTATTTGGTCTGGACTGTATAATCTTTGTTCCTTCAATCTTTAACGATTTTTTTTTTGTTTAATATACTTTGTCTTGAACTCCCCAAAAAACGTGCACCAAACTAAGTCTGTTTTTGGTCAAGACGATTTAAAATTAAGTGTAATTAAGTAACTGAGCTTAAAATTTAGCTATGGTGTAAATGTTCATTTGCCCTACGAATTAATAGGATTTTTGTCGTATTGATCGTAAGAACTGCGTTTTTTCTGTCCGGAAATTAGAAAGACAATATTTACGCCGACGAAACGCTTTGTTTAGTTAATGCGTCAAATCGAAAGTGTTTCACGAATTAGAAGGTCGAGTTAAACTTTAGTTAATGATAAACCGGGCCGAGTGAATTTACTGTTTTTTTTAGGGGGGACGAACCAAGTTTAACTCGCTCTAGCCGATTGGTTTTAGTCCCGGATCCCTTGTAAGCCACCATGAGGGTTCGAAAAAGCGGCCAATGAAGCATTCCTGGCCCAGAAAGAATCCCTGGCCCATAAGGACGTCAAATAAAAAACAATATATCGCGTTAGTTCTCGAAATCGGCACACTTTTTTGTTTATTTTTTATAGACTACATCACCTAACCAGTTATCTTATCCATTGTTTCTCTCTAAGTAAGTGTTTAGAGGTTGTAGGCGATTTCCATTTAGGAAATAGAGCTATTTGGAATTAAAGTTTATAGACTTAGTGTTTTGGGGTGTTTTACTAAACTAAAATAATAATTTTTATATTAACGATGTCAATTTACATCTGTTAAAATTGATTGTTTTCTACACCCCTGCGCTATTATTTTCTAGTTTTCGTGGAAAAAAACAGAGCGAACGTAGGCGGTCTGTAACTGAATTTCATACCACTAACAACACTGTTGAATTAATATAGCGTGGTTGATAACTTTTTTACAAGTCATTCAGAGTCTCAATGAAAGCATGTAATATTATTTACGCATCAAAAAGTCGAAAAAAATGAAAACGGGATCAAAATTTGCAGTTAGAGAGAATTTATCGATTTAAAATCAAATTATGGACCAATGAGCGCGCGGCAGTATCGGTATGCTTGGCTGCGGACCAATGCGCACACCGGGCATACATTACGTATGATTTCAATTTTTTTCGAAAAATGCGAATAAGAGCAAAGTGTCACTTCCCTACAACATGTCCTGCGTAAATGTGGAAGATTAGATGCGGGAAATCGAATATGCCAACAGGTGGCTGATAAAACTACCGTGTATGTGTTTAATCATCAATTTCTTTTATTTTTGGACGCCACCGGTAATTGCAAGTGACAGTCGCTTTGAAATTTGTCTTCCTTTGGATTATACGTTATTTCACCGAGGATCACTCCGGTTTACCGTAACATCGTCATGAATTTACCACGGTTAACCAATCGG
>SCLG01000727.1:0-26578 GCA_004367875.1 Oikopleura albicans
TATAAGGTCACAAAAGGTGACCGCTATAAGGTCAAGTCATCCTTTTTGCACTATGGTCAAGTCATTTTTTTCTTGCACTAAGGTCAAGTCAATTTGTTTGTGAAGCATGTTTTTTTGGAAAAATCTTTGAAATCATGTCTTTTTACGCTTTTTTTTATGAAGACCTCCTCCTTTACTGGGGGTATTTCCAAGTTCAAAAAGTTGGATAACGTGCGAAAAATCTAGAAAAAATTAACTCAAGCGGGTATAAATATTGAAAAATTGATAAAAAATAATCAATGAATAATCCAAAAAAAAAAAAATTACTTTTGCAAAAAGGTCTTCATGACGAAGGGGTCGCCTATAACACCCAACGGAAAAAAATTCGTGACAAAGGGGTCGCCTATAACACCCAACGAAAAAAAAATTTTTGCCCGAAGGGGTCGCCTATAACACCTAACGAATCGATTTTTATGCTATAACACCTCACGGATCCACTTTGCCCGTGGGGTGTTATAGACAGACCCCCCTGTAACATAAAACAATATGTATTAGGGGGAAAATATTTTCTCAAAAAAGTGAAATATAACGGCGCACCCTGTGTATAAAGTTTCGTATAACATTGTTCGTATATGGCGAAAAATGTAGATACCGGCCCATTAAAAGAGCTTTACCTCTTATACTCTAAGACTTAGAGTCGAATATTGTTTTTGTATGTTGGACCTTGAAACTTTTTGAAAAAAATTGCGTCGATTCATCTTTCATTTATTTTCTAAATCATCACCTTGGCCTAAAATCTTCCTCGTTAAGATATTTTACAATTGTATGCGTTAACCTTTTTCGTATATATTTTTTGTAACTAACGAGGCAAATCTTGTTGAACAGGTTATGCGATCGACTTTGAACTATAGGCAGCCATACAGTATTAACTTATGCTTAATTTACACAGAAAAAAGTTATTGCCCTTTTCGGTTGTTCATCGACGAGCTTATACGATGTCCTTTATATGAATCATACACAGTCTCTGGCGAAAAAACGTTACGGTTATTTTGAGAACTTTTTATATACAACGCGATTTCCATGTAAAAGGGGTCACACGACCGCTTATAGTATTTTTAAATAATCTTAGTTCTACTCGGCGTTCTACATGAATTTCCGCCATGTTTTCTCCCGAATTTTCTAGATGGCATTAGTTGAGTGTTTGGCGTGCGGAAAAAAAAAACTCGGATTTTATCTAGAAAATACGAACGAAAAAACGTAAAATAAAAAACTTCCAGTCTGGAAGTTGTATAATTTAAAAGTATGGTTACTCATATTTTAATAATTTTCACCCACTTTTACATGGAAAACGCGCTATTTGCAGTCATGTTTCATTTTTTTTTGGACATAAATCATAACTTTTTGAGGAAAAATATATCATGTCTTTTTNCCCCCGGGAGTTAAGCAAAATATCGGATAAAATTTGTATTCGCTACCACACTTACGGCAAAAGATATTCCATGTTGCGCGAATTGCCAACAGAAGGAGTTTAGGTCATTATAGGAGAATGACTCTTCCATTATATATACTTGTGTGAGCCACCATACAACGAAGGGCAAAGGGGAAAGCCACCCAAGGTAGATAAACGTGTTTGATTTAAAGATCCATAAAGATTCATATGTGCAAAGATTAAGCATCACTAAATATATCGCTTGCAATAGGAACCACAGCATCTTCGTCTAAAAACAAAACGTGTTGATACAAATAAGCGTTTACTACAGTCCCTAAGGGTCTGTCCCTTATCTACAGGGGAGACTGATGTAACACGACAGCATGCCTAACTTTGACAACGCGGCATAAGACACGTTTTCATTACAGATTACTGTATGGCCCATACAGTATGGGGTAAAATAACGTGTTTATTGCTTTCTCAAAATTTGTATTCTATATGCTTAAAAAGGCACTACTGGAAAACGGAGAAACTGGAAAACGGAGAAACTGGAAAACGGAGAAAATNGATCCGATACAAACTACCATAACGGTGTTCGACCAGTTGGGATTAAAGGACCCAATTGAGGCCGATTTTGAGCTTGCTGATGGCAGCTCTGTACTCGTATTTCCGGACAAATTGTTATATTGGTAAGAATATTCTTATATTCGGCCCAGTGGTCTGATCCCGAAAGCGTGGACAGTTTGGACTGGTCAAATTAACCTATTAAAAAAAAAACTCGTCTATATGATAACATTCTCATATAATATATATACACCGGGTGCGCAGTTATCGGGCGGGTTTCGCAACAAAAAAGCCTTAATCGGGCGCCCGATAATTGCTCAGGGCGGAAGCGGAATAAGGTAAAAATATGCAAAAAAACCCCGCCCGATAACAGCACGAGCGGGAAATGTGGTCATTTATACACATATATATTCAAGAGCTATGCGCAGGGTGCCCGATAACTAGACACAAACCCGCCCGATAACTGCGCACCCGGTGTACTTTAAAGTAGTATAACTTATGTATAAGATACATAGTATATATATTTATTTGATATATTTATTTATATATATTGTTTTTACATTGTAATTTACATGTTTTTTGGGGAAAAATCTTTGAAATCATGTCTTTTTACGGTTTTTTGGATGATTTTTTCCAAAGTGCATTAGGGTCAAGTCATTTTTCTGGGGCTTGACCTTATAACCAGACCCCCTGTATGTTTATTACAATTTTGTTAATCATGTATTTTTCATGTAGAAAACCAAAAAAGTTATATTTTATTAGGGAATTAGAAAATTCATTTAAGCTGGTTCAAAGTAGGGTGCCCGAAAACCTTGTCTTGTTTAGAAAGTTTGGTATTGTTGCGAATAAAGTGACACTAGTAAGCTAAAAAAACAAGAGATATTCAAGCGAGTTATCAAAATTGACTTATATGATCACATGTGCATTGAATTATTTTTTTAAATCATATATGAGTTTTATTGTCTTTTGAAGATTAAGGTCAAATCAAAACCATGCTTTTTGATATTTTTTTTACTCGTGAGCGTACAGGGGGTCTGGTTATAAGGTCACGCGATGTGACCGGTATAAGGTCAAGTCAGTTTTTTCAAAGTTCATTAAGGTCAAGTCAGTTTTTTTTGGACTTGACCTTATAACCAGACCCCGGGGGCCCCTGTATAGATTTGAACTACTCGTACATGAAAATAAATATTACATTGTGAGGCAAAAATAACAAATCATCTTTATATATGTATTGTTCATACATAAACTATGAAATAAACGCGCTAATAATTTATTAATAGCGTCAGTGAATACAGTCTTTTTTATATCAAAAAAAGTGCAATTAAGTATCCTAAATCATTCACTAGGGTAAAATATAAAAGCAACGGCTATAATTACAGTTTGTCAAAAAATGCGTCATCCAAAATTTTTGAAGTAGTCCGGCCTTCTCAAGATTTTAAAACGGCATCATGAGTCATTCGAGATCACGCTTTCACATAAATCGTTTTATCACACAATGTTTGTCTTTGAAATCCACACCTTCAATTGACATAATGTTCAATTTGGTCATATAGGTGAGACCGTTATAAGGTCAAGTCAGTTTTTTTTTTTGCANCAAACCGTAACGAAACCATTCATCATTTCAATAACTATCCGACGCTTCGTGATGTAATCAAACGGAACGGCACGATTTTACTAAAGATACTTTTATAATGAAAATTTACTCAGTTTGGGCAAGCTCAAAAGGTCAATTTGGGACTAATGGGTACGGTCTTTACACCCAATAGGGATGTTTTTATTTGTCAAAATATTCAAAAATGGAAACTTTAGGGAGTGATTTTCACCTCCAATACTATTTAGGACAAAAAAAAATTTAGAAATTAAAAAATGTCCTTATTATATGTCAAAGCTCAAAGATTCCCTTTTTCATTCTAGAAAATAAATAGATTCAAGAAAATGCGCCGTATTATTTTCTAGAATATAAAACCGTAACCTAGGGGGTATGACGTACAGGCTGTACGGTTTAAAAAGCGACAAATTGTTGACAAAATTCTTGAATACGTACTCTGTGTCATTTCACTTGTCAATAATTGGTCGCTTTTCATACCGTCCAGTCTGTATAATATTTAGCTGTAATTCTAGAAATGCAAACTAATCCGTTTTTCTGGATTTCAGGACATACACCTATTTAATTCCCCAAAAGTGGTCATTTAAAGGGAGCTAAATTTGCTCTAATCAGAGTAAGGAATTTAATTTTAGATTACAGTGTGAGTCAATAGAGGTTACGCGTTCTTTCGGCACCGACTGAATCGGAAATTTTTCTTAAATGTCGAAAGGGTAAAATGTCTAAAGCGGAATATGTCGAAAAAAAAGGTGTAAAGTGGTTAAAGGGTAAAGGTAATAACGTGTAAAGGTGATAAAGTGCAAAGTGGAGTGTAAATTTAAGCTATTTTTCTTCATCGAATTTTTTATGGTGGATAACGTGTAAAGGTAATAAAATGCAAAGGTGATAAAGAGTAAAGGTGATAAAGGGTAAAGTGGATAAAGCGGAATCCGTCGAAAAATTTTCGACGGATTCCGCTTTAGACTTTTTAGAAGTTATTCNACTCGAGTGTTTATAAGGTCCTTCTACAAGCCGTGTCTAATTATTCCAATAAATTTGTATTTATATAGATTCTACTAATTAGACACGGCTTGAAGCAGGACCGTGTCTAATAATTTCAACTACACCCCCTGCGCTGTTATCTTGCAACTATCCCATGAAAAAATCCGCAAGATAACGGAGCGAACGGGAAAATCTGCAAGATAACAGCGCAGGGCTTAACGCATAAAGATAGGGATTCCTGGAAAATTGGCCAAAAATTCTGCAAGATAACGGAGCCAACGGGAAATTCTGCAAGATAACGGGTGACAAGATAACAGCGCAGGGGGTTATATTACTTCTATGACTTACCCTTTCACTTATCAAAGTGCGTGAAATTTCGTCGGTAAATTGTTTGAGTGATTCCGTATCTTCCATTTTGTGAAAAAGAATTAAGAATGGAAGACCTTCTTCGGTTAACTCTTCGCCGTTTTGGAATGTAATTTCGCGAACCAAAGGCACACACTTGTCATGAGCCCATTCATACATTACGTCATAATTGTTCATAGCACCAAGAAAAACAGCTTCTGATAGGGGCTACAAAAAATTCATTAAAAAACAAGAAATAACTAAAGTTATTAGTTGCGCAAAAAGGAGACAATAGTCTTGGCATCCATAACTTTTTTCGAGGAAAACTTTTTTCGCGGAACTTTCCAGAAAAAAATCACAATAATTCGCAATAATTCAAAAAAAACTGGAAAAGCCAAGTTGTAGAGCTCGTCAAACTACGTCGATCTGACTATTCAGAAATTAATGTGGGCCACCAGGGCCCCCTAGAGAGCTGTTTGAAATCTCCAACCTACCGTCAATGTAATTTTTTCGAAAAGTTGAGGGGGGGTCACCAATACCCGTTTTGCCCTACGGGGCCTCCATATGCATTAAAATGTTTTAACCGTCAAATCTAGAACCGGTTATGTCCGACAAAGTTGAAACTTTGTTAGCGAGCTTAGAATACCCCTCGCTAACTTCATGTCAGTTTTCAGAAGTATACGGGTATTATTTCTATAGGTTGGTCATTTAGGAACGCCCCCTATTCATATGCCTTAAATCGACGAAAAAAAAGAAGTTGTGTGTCTATATACACGCACTTCCCCCTGGGAGTTAAAAAGTAATATTTGACGATTAAGAAATAAGCGAACTAACCGCATTGCCATTGAGTTTATCTTTGAAAACAATATTATCTCCGGTAACTCGTTCTTTCGCCGAAGCATCGCCAAATCCAGCAATCGCTTTGCAGTCATCTTGCAACGCCGTAGCCACCTTAATATTTCGTTGTCATTTATTATAAATACCAACGCCAAATAAGGGTCATTTCGACCCTTGAGGCAACCGACGCTTACCCTTGTAAATGTATGGTAACTGTCGGATTCTTCAGATTCAAAATATCCAATTAGCATTCCTTTGGATCTTCCTTGTTCCAAATTAGTCGCTTCTTCCAAAGATTGAAATCGTCTGACTGGGTCTCGAAGGAGTTCATCAATAAACCTATATGATATCCGTTAAATAGCTACAGGGGTGGTTGGATATACGGTCTTAAGCCTTAAGACTCTTAAGGAACAAAGACCATAAGACCTTATTACAATGTGAAACTTATGATCACAACTTAAGACCTTATAGCTACACCCCCTGGTACATTTTTTTAAGATTACTGCGCACGTTTGATAATTCAAATCAAATATTAATTTAAATAGGTCGGGCGTAGGCGTTAACGCTGGAACGAAAATTGCAAAACAAAGTGTTAAACTAATTTACTAACTTTTTAAAATCTGTCGGTGAGCGGTTTCCTCTGTACTCTTTTTTCATTGGACGCCCGTTTCGGAAGACTTTAATTGTGGGATATTTGCTAATGTGATATTTTTGGGCGATTTCGGTTTCCGCTTCGCAGTCCACTCGGCCCAGGGAAACTCTTTTTGGATCCGGATAGGCTAAAACATATCATTATAGGACCTACTCAAAATAAGACACACGAAAGTACAACCCTTGTTGGTAATAAGGTAAGGTCTGAAAAACTCACTTGACCTTATAAACAACACTTTTTTCTGGTGAAAAAACCTCCAAACGACATGCTTTTATACAAACAAAAGTAAAAAAGACATGATTTTTGTTGACAAAAAAATTGACGTGACCTTATAGCTGTTGAAATGACTGCCCTTATAACCAACAACGCCTGTAGCAGCTTTTAGACTGTCCTGAAATAACTACACGGTGGGCGCTTATTACTTATTTGAGGTCTTTTCTCCTAAGACCTTATAACTTATAAGTTAAAAGTTTTATAGCAGACCTTATAAGTTATAAGGCCTTATGATAAAAGGCCTCAAATGGCCTTTTTCTGCCAAGTTTGTTAAAATGGGCCTTAATATAATATTTGAAGCCAATTGAAATTCGACACTCTAGAAATTCNTTCTAGATTGACCAACCTTGTCTGATTACGTCGGCGGTATTGACAAAAATTGGGTGCAATTGTCGTGAAAATCTGCACCAATCAGCGTAGAAATTGACGAGCATGACTTCGGTAGTCGCCAAAATGTTTTCATTTGACTTTCCAATGTCGATAACGTTTATCGTACCAGCGACAAACGTAAACAAAACAGAAAAAGCCGCGCGACTCGCCATGTCTTAAAATCATAATATTACCTTATAGCCAAAAATGTAAATATAATTGTCAAAAAGATTAGATTTAGGAAATAACCGATTTCGGTAACAAAACGCGGCACCGCGGTTTCTCCAAGATAACGTTTCTCCAAAAATGTAAAAAAAAGTTATAAAAAAGGTCTTTATATTTTTGAATGGTTGTAAGGTCGAGTCATTTTCTAGAAATGTATTAAGGTCTAGACATTTTTTAGCACCTGACCCTAAAGTTTATAAAGACTCGACCTTATAACGTATAACAGGTTACCTTCTAACTAGAAACCTAAAAACCTGACTTGACCATAAATGCATTTAAAAACGGACTTGGTCTTAAAAAAAGCCTTAAAAAGACATGATTTTGTTAAAAAATGGGGTTTTTCGGAGAAATAGTCGAAAAACGGTTTCTGAGAAAGACCGCGGTGCCAACAAAGCGGATTGTATCAAGTTTATAAATAATTGTGCGGAAAGTTTGCATGAAGATAAATCATTGATCGTGGAAGAAGAGTGGCAAAATGAGGTTGAATAAAAAAATGACACACGGTATAAAGTAAAAAACTGACTAACGTCTAACATGAATAAACGTGAAGATGAATAAAAACGAATTAATTAAAAAGTTGTCCACCAATTTCACCTTTTTCGGATTACGCCTAAAACAACCCAGAATTACGAATTTTTTAGACCAATTAAACTTTCGTCGTATTCTCTTTTATTCATATTGGACATTATTCAACTTCTACTTAATATAAATTCAAACCGTCAAGAGGTCATGGAAAATTGTAAAGCGTGTTATTTCATGGAAAAACTTTTTACACCTGAATTCGTTTACACAAAAATTCTTTAAACTTGTATCTCGTAATTGGATTACCCCATGTATAATAATATTTTGGCATAAACGAATCCGTGTGTAGATCATGTAAACGTTAAAATGGAATTATGGTCATCATTGATATACTTGGGCTCAAGTTTGTTGCTCATGATTAGGAGGAAAGCTCACGGGGGTTAAATAGCCAACAACTTTAATTACAGTCCTTCACTCCATTTGGGAAGTTTCTGATTCGCGAATAAAAGAGGCTATTTCTCCTAAATTGGTCATTTTTGGAGGTTAAAAGACCCTAATGGGAGTAAGGACTGTATATATAAGGCTATACAGTCCCTACCTCAAAATCGTTACGATTTGTAGTTTGAAAAATCGTAACGATTTTGAGTCATGANTCGTAACCATTTTGAGCATAACGATTTTGAGATAGGGACTTATATTGGAAATAGCGAGACGTTTCGGTCCAAAAAGTGTTAAGATAACCCAAGTTTATGAAGATAACTGGTAAGGGGGTATAGTACACCCCTTAATCAGTTATCTTATCCAAGTTGGGTTCTCTTAAAACTTTCTCGGCCATAACTTATCGCGATTTCTAACTATCTTACCAGACGCCCTACCCAATTATCTTAACAAATATCAATTATCTTGCCACTTTGTGAGCAAAACAGTTGTTAAGATAACTGGTTAGGCGGTGTACACTGCATACATAATTTAGGTAAATTCATCGAAGTGATTCGCCTCGTGATTGCAAAATTTTCTCAATTTGATATCTTCGAACGGCATAATTTTCTCGAATTTCATCAATGGCTCGCCGCTCTTCATCCGAGTACATTTTGAGGAAAACTTCGAGTTCGGATTCTTTGAACTCGCACCAAACCGGATCATTTTCCATCTGGTCCTTTAGCCGAAAACCATGACCGGAATGGGCCGAGCCCCATAAAAGGGTTAAAAATAATGGACGTTCATTTTCTTTCATCGGTCTAAACGGCAATTGGTTTAAATAAATTATGCGGGGAGGGGTGGGTAATAAAACCTTGGATTGGAAAAGCCAGACCTTATAGCCAAATTTCTGGCCTTATTATCACCCCCAAGTACCGCAAGCTAGGCGCGAATATAAGCAAAAAAGCTTCCAAAGTGGGCTAGTGGCTAAAAGAGAAACTCTGGTTATAAGGTCAAGAGGGAATGGTTGCTATAAGGTCAAGGGGGAATGGTGGTTATAAGGTTTCAGGAAAAAATAACACAAGAGTTTTCATTGTTAAAAGAGCACTTACAAGATTTATTATTGTTTTAAAAGTGTCCATGAAAATCAAAAAAAAACATATGTCCTTATAAACGTCCGAAATAAGGATAATTGTATATGAACAAAATAACTGACCTTATAACCTTTCCTGTAGAATATTCAGTTTTTTACCTGATGGTTACATGATTATCCTGCCGTTTTCCACGCTCGATTCGTTCACACAAAATAAACTTGCGGGGATCGTTTGAAATTTTGAACTGAATAATTATACTGATTGATAGTGCAACAACTGATTCGGCAGAACGCCGAATTGAAATCCATTGAATTCAATTCCTATGAATCCTATCATAAAATTTATGATCTTAATTTAACGCAGCAAAAAATCCCTCGATATACACAAGGGGGTTGGTTATAAGGTCAAGGTCTAAAAACTTACTTGACATTAATGCACTTTCAAAAAATGACTTGACCTTATAACCAACTTGGAAAAAACTTCGACGAAAAAAATTTACCACCATTATACCATAGTGCTGGGAAAAGAGTTTAAAAAGACATGATTGCTATAGAAAAAAATGTGCAACCGGCGGGGGAGGGCGTTTAAAAAGACATGACTTTATCCAAAAAAAAGCCTTAAAAGACATGATTTTAAAGATTTTTCCCCCAAAAAACATGCTTCAAAAAAGGTGACTTGACCTTAGAGCAAAAAAAATAACATTATGGTCAAAATGGCTGACCTTATAACTAACCCCAGCACCAAATTGTGGTTAAATCGGCCTTAAAAACGTTTTTTAGGGATCTCTAAAATTCTCTGTAAACTTGGTTTTCACGATCAGAAATTTCAGAACTTTTTTCGCTAATGACTCATTTTTGTGTTAATTTTGAGAAAATAATTCTGTTACCTTTTGAAGTAGTGCATTTATGACTTGATTGGCCGTATTGGCCGACGTTAGGTAAATTGCTTTAACCGTATTCTTTGGCAAATAAAAAATATCATCTTGTTTATTGTTAACACCGTGTACTGTTATTGGACGAACGAGTTCCATTTCAACTCGGATATAACCCGTGAAGGAATAATCGGGCCTGAGTGTCATGATGAGCTTATTTCGCACACTTTTATTGTAGTCCGTTATTCGTTTTGCTACTTGATTATGAGATAATTTACGCCGAATTGTATCGAATTGCTCGTCGGGCGATTTGAGCGAAATTTCTTGCTGCTCCTTAAAAACAAGTCATAAGGTCACGGTTAAAAACTCGTTTTGGCTAAAATGCGTTTTTAAGACCTTATAGCCACTTAAAAGTAACACGACAATAAGAGTCCATTTGGTATATTTTAACACAAAATGGCCCTTTCAAATTTTATTTTAGAAAAATTATGAATATAACGTTAAAAAAAAATTGAAAAATACATGATTTTTTATTTATTGATTTTTTTAATTTGATAAATTGCGTTTGTGTTAAAAATGCGGGGTCTTCATCCAAAAAAAAAAACGTAAAAAGACATGATTTCAAAGATTTTTTTCCCAAAAACCATGCTTCACAAAAAAATTGATTTGACCTTATAACGGTCGCACCTTGTGACCTTATAACCAGACCCCCTGTAATTTATTGTAAACATGTAGTGCCTAAAAAGGTTGAATTATGAAAACGACCTTATTAAGCACACCGACCCTTATTCAGCAGTCATGTACCTTGTTTCTTCCGGCGGTTAGGGTTCTTTCGGAGTCCGATTCGCAATGGAATCGAATTTTCACCTGGCATTGCCGGTGGCAAATTAAGCCGCACTTTTTGCACTGGAGTAAAATTCCAAAAGCAATCTTATTACAAACATCACAGAATGTCGGCGTCGGTCGGGATTCAACCAATGGATGCATCGAAACACTATCAAAACCATTCATACCGACTCATTCTAGATAAATCGTTTTCGTATTATCCTATCTCTCTATCTATTTCTTTGCAATGTTTTTTTTGCCGTATTGAGTCGGCACAGTATCATTTGGGCGAATACAGAAAATAGCGAAACCTAACTCTCAGGGAGAAGGAGTTTTTGGGAACTCGTAGGGGGAAATGTGTGTAAATAAACACGCACTTAAAACAATCACAATAATTTGCAATAATTAAAAAAAACTGGTAAAGCCAAGTTGTACAGCTTGTCAAACTACGTCGATCTGACTATTCAGCAATTGATTTGGGCCACCAGGGCCCCCTATAGAGCTGTTCGAAATCTCCAACCTACGCAAAAAACACCGTCAATCGAATTTTCTCGAAAAGTTAAGGGGTCAGCAATACCCGTTTTGCCCTACGGGGCCTCCATATGCCTTAAATCGACGAAAAAACAAGTTGCGTGTCTATATACACGCACTTCCCCCTGGGAGCTAAAATCGACGTTTTTGAGTTTTCCCATTATCTGTATTCGCCCAAATCAGATTGCGCCATTTATTATATTTCAGAGAATTTGGAAATTTTACCAGGCCCTAAGCCCTGCAACTTGCTGGAAGTACACTTCAGAATTAAATACAAGTTTAAACGGTACTGTCTGAATCGACCTTTTTTCAAAAACTTCGACGGATTACCCTTTCGCCCAAAAAGACCGGTTCAGAATGTGTCGTTTAAACTCGTTTCCAATTCAAAATAGTAAAACTTAACTCTTATTTTTGAATTATTCACAATTGCACTTTTCCATGTGTTTTTTTTTGAAAGTTTTAGGGTTTTTTTTGAAAGTTTTAGGGTTTTTTTTAGTTTTAGCCTGTTATTCTATACAGTCCTTAGTAAGGACTCCTTACTCCTTTTTGGGACGCTTTTTCAGCCAAAATGGGGCCATTCTTAATTAGAATTTTCTATTACAGTCCCTACTCCCAATACGGACGTTTTTGATTCTCGAAAATAGCGTCCGTATTGGGAGCACCGTCCGTATTGGGCGCAGCGTCCGTATTGGGATGATTTTCGGATATGTTTGTAATAGAATGGCTTATTCTGGACATTGGAAGATTAGCATGGCTTATTTTGAACATTTTTTGAGGACATACTTAATTTGGACACAATTTGAAAACGTCCGAAAATTATCAGAATGGCCCTGTTATTCAAGATTTTAGTAGTTAATGAGTACTAATATTAAAATTTCAATGAATTTTGTTTACTTTGCGCATTAATATTTTTACCTGTCCCAAACGTACTTTAAATTAAAAAAAACGTAGTTTAAAATTAAACGTAGTTTAAATTAAAAAAACAAAAATATCTGAAAATATTCTTGTTTCTATTTTTTCGTGGAAGGTCGCTACTGAGGGAATCCCCGGCCCCTTACTTACTGTACTTAACCGGTACATTTTCTGATTTTACGATACCCGTTANACTGGTAAAGCCAAGTTGTACAGCTCGTCAAACTACGTCGATCTGACTATTCAGAAATTGATTTGGGCCACCAGGGCCCCCTATATAGCTGTTCGAAATCTCCAACCTACGCAAAAAACACCGTCAATCGAATTTTCTCGAAAAGTTGAGGGGGGTCAGCAATACCCGTTTTGCCCTACGGGCCCTCTATATGCCTTAAATCGACGAAAAAACAAGTTGCGTGTCTATATACACGCACTTCCCCCTGGGAGCTAAAATCGACGAAAAATAAAGCCGTTTTTGAGTTTTCCCATTATCTGTATTCGCCCAAATCAGATTGCGCCATTTATTACATTGGAGAGAATTTGGAAATTTTACCAGGCCCTAAGCCCTGCAACTTGCTGAAAGTACACTTCAAAATTAAATACAGGTTTAAACGGCACTGTCTGAATCGACCTTTTTTCAAAAATTTCGACGGATTACCCTTTCGCCCAAAAAGACCCTTTCAGAATGTGTCGTTTAAACTCGTTTCCAATGCAAAATAGTAAAACGAAACCCTAATTTTTGAATTATTCACAAGTACCCTTTTCCATGTGTTTTTTTTTTGAAAGTTTTAGGGTTTTTTTCAAGTTTTAGCCTGTTATTCTATACAGTCCTTACTCTTTTTTGGGACGCTTTTTCAGCCAAAATGGGGCCATTCTAATAGAAAAATGATCCTTTTTGTGACGATGCACCTTTTTCGGACGCTATTTTCGAGAACCGAAAACGTCCCAAACAGGAGTAAAGACTGTACGTATTTTACAAGAGCAAAAACCAAGGTTATATTTCCACCTTAATCTGTCTTAATATTTCGTTCTTCCGCTAATATTTGTCAGTGGAAAAAACCTACGCCCTGCGCTCTAATCTTTTCCACCGCTCAAGGTTTTATTTCCGCCCTTGGAAATTCTACGCAAATCACCTACGCACTGCACTCTAATCTTTCCGTTAAAATAGGTTTCAGGAAAGATTAGAGCGCACCCGCTGTATTACATCAAAAATGGAAATACCAAGTACAGTTAGTATTACTAACTTAGTAACTTGTACTTGACATGGAAAATAGGGTGCCTTCTCTATAAATAAAAAGCGTAGGTTGGTTCGAAAATTTTTCTTATAGATGGAGATTTGTAAATTGTAGTAAAAGCTCTTCCCGGACATTTCCGAGATAATTTGTAGATTATATGTTGAAGTCATGTTCTTGTTTATTATTACCTCTGAATTGACCAATCAGCGCGCGGAATGGAGTGAGTCAATGGTTTGACACATTTTATGCATTTTGAGTCAAAAAAATTTCAGCGAATTTCTCAACCGGCCCAAATATTCAGCGATCAGAGAGACCTTGACACTTTTTGACTTTTTCGTTTACGAATCGGGTACCTCAGAAATATCACAAAATTTGAACGCACAAAAAAATGAATTTTATTCGATTTTAACGTAGGTTAAAAAGCAATTGTTCGTAGTTTTTTTTTCAGAAATGATGCATTACTTTTGTTGATGACGTGACGCAACGTGTCTTTAACGGGCAAGAAAATGACGCTTTATAACCAGTGGTTTTTAGCCACACTTTATTTGTTACAGTCCTTACTCCTTTTTGGGACGCTTTTTCGACCAAAATGGGGCCATTCTTATGGAAAAAATGATCCTTTTTGTGACGATGCCCCTTTTTCGGACGCTTTTTTCGAGAACCGAAAACGTCCCAAAATGGAGTAATGACTGTATATAATTTCCATGAAAAAAAGCAGGCAAATTACACAGAGAATTTACCATCTATCGGGCCATTTTATTAGAAAACTAAATGCAAAAATGTCGATAGAGGCTAGGGTGTCCGCAGTGTACTGGTTTTGTACTTTCCGGTTATGCAGTCAAAAAATTTATTTCGAAGGCGTCTTACCATGAGATACATCTACGGTAAAAAGTGCTGAAATTTGGCAAACAAAAGTGCATTGCTGAAAAAAAACAGCCAAAATGGGGCCAAGAAGTTAAAAAAGAAACTTTTTATGAAAAGTCGTAATGGAAAAGTTTGATCCCCAAACAAAGTACGCCCCACCGTGCCACTTGTAGCACTCATTTTGGATACAGTCGGCGACGTAACGAGTTGACACGTCATGACGCGTCACAAGTTGACAGTTCGTCACAAGTTGATAGTTTTTTGGAGTTTTTTGGGCAAAAATAGGCAAAAGTGACGGAACAAGTTGACAGTTTGTCACAAGTTGACAGTTTTTGGCGAAAAAATTGGAAACGAAAGTGTCAACTCGTTACGTCACCGACTGTATATGGACTAGAGTGTCCGCAATGAAAATGGGAGGTCATATTATGGACCATATTATTGCGGACACTCTAAATTTATATTACACAGGCATTTAGAGTCTAAATTTTAGACGTTACAGTCTTATTTTTGCAGTCAAAAACCAGCCATGACTTAGCGACAACCGTATTTGGCGATAGTTTTTTTTTTCCAAAGAAGCTATTTTTTATTTGAGGACTTGAGCCCTTATGTGAGCCGTCTTTTACTTGGCTAACCATTTACGATTTCATTTGGTCCCGGTCAAAGCTGATTTTTCTCTTTGGTTTGTAGAGTGTCCTAGAGAAAAAGGATTTTTGAAATTTTCGTACACTTGTAACTGTTAAATACAATAGGTCAAAAAATTCGGACCAGATTATAATAAAATATATGATTGTTTTATTTTACATAATACAGGGTCTGTAGTTATAAGATCTGAACTTTTGACCGTTATAAGATCATTGTAATATCAAAACCAAATTACCCAAACCATTTTACCCAAACTAGCAGGTTTACCCACTTCCTTACTTCTCTTTCAAAAACACATTATTCTAGAACGTCTGGAGTTTCGGATTTGTTTATTACTTTTCAACATTCTGTCAGACTGACAGTGTCAGTATTATCATACCCTGAAGTATATCATACCCTGAAGATGGCGAAAGCCGAAAATTTGGTACTCAAATAAAATACATGTTATAAGATCAGGTCATTTTTTTCAACATGTCGTTTTTTAGAATCTCCAATTTTTTTATATCGTTATAAGATCAAGTCAGTTTTTATTTGGTCTGACTTTATAACCAGCCCCCCCCCCTTGTACAGAGATAATATAACATAATGCTTGTGAACAGTCATCGCATAAACCCGTTTTGATTCAGTTGAATTTCCACTTTAAATTGATATTCACGAAAATCTAGGGCACCTTGGTATTTCAAAGAAAACGATTTACAGAAAGAGCTCATTATTATTCTTTTTTTACTGAAACTTTTTCGACTAAATTGAAAACTTTTTTCGACAAAAATGTATTTTGTGAATACATTTTAAATATGCCATTCCTACTACAGTTGGTGACGTAACGAGTTGATACATAAGGAGTTGACAAAGTGAAACGAGTTGAACAAGTGAAACGAGTTGACAGTTTTTGGGCGTTTTTTGGGCAAAAATAGGCAAAAAGAAACGAGTTGACAGTTTTTGACGAAAAAATCGGAAACGAAAGTGACTCGTTACGTCGCCAACTGTAATCAATAAAAAAAATACGTACAGTCCCTACTTAAAAATCGTTACGCTTAAAATGAAATGACCTAATGACTCCAAATCGTTACGATTTTTCAAACCACAAATCGTAACGTTTTTGAAGTAGGAACTGTATATAAATCTGAGTGGCTTTTAAATACCAACCCTAATTTTACAAAGTAGTATTTTATTGTTGTAAAAACGACTCTTATTTGGGGCTGTGCTGAATAAAAGTAGTGATTATCATTTCCTTCGTGTTTTGATATTTCCCTCCTCGCCATAATTAATAAAATAATGGGAATAAATTCCACAATTGAAATAGCCAAACACGTCCAAAAGCAAAACCCTAGTTCACTTATCCTCCAAATCGACGTTTCTGAAATAATCTCATATTTTTAACTAACTATGAAGCATTACATGCAGTCCTTATCCATATTAGGGCCGTTTTTATAATGACATATGTATGGGGGCTATCGGTTATTTTTGGGCGTTTTGCGACATACAGTCCTTAACCATTTATCGGACGTTTTGAGTTCTCGAAAATAGCGTCCGATAAATGAGCATCGTCACAAAAGAGGTCATTTTTTTATTAGAATGACCCCATTTTGGCCAAAAAAGCGTCCGATAAATGAGTAACCGTCCGATAAATGAGCGTCCGATAAATGGTTAAGAACTGTATTTGTTTTTTCGCGATAAACGGCCCCGAAGGAGGAAGACTAAGAAAATTAAGGACTTAAAGTTGTTACTCTGAATACGGACGTTTTTAAATATGAACTGCCTCAAAGTGTCCAGTTGTAGATGTGATAAATACCTTTTCGAAAAACCTTCCATATTGGCTAAATCTTCTCTAATAGGATTAAGGACTGTACTTTTGTATTATTTGACATATAAATAAAAATTGTTCGATACATACCGTCAAAGTTTGGAGCGTCCGATAAAAACAGTCCAGCTGTGAATGACGGCATAAATATCAGAATTGAATGTAAAATGAGTGCTTTTAGGAGTTAAACAAACTTCCAATATCAAGTCATGTCTAAAAATTCCGAAATTGTTGGCTTAATTGTAATAACTTCACGGAATTTTTAGACACGGTCCACAATAAACTCTGACCTGACAGGTTGTTCCCTACAAACAGTATACAGTGTAACAGGAACCTGTACGATAAGCTAAAATTAATAACCGCTTATCATGTATACAGTACGAACTCCCATTTAGAGCATTTTTTCGAGAAAAAGTCTTTTATATGGTATAAATTATACCGCCAAAAATGAGTACTGTGTGGCATTGCATCCCATTAGGGACGCCATATTCAAAATAGTCTCCAATAGTATTAAATACTGCACATTAAAAAAAAATTACGGTACGTTTTTTAATTCACGAAAATGGCGGCCCTAATGGACTTTACAAATCTGACGTATTTCACCCTACTGGAATCATTTTGAGACATTTTGGAAACACTTATTTTTGCGAAAAACGACCCTAAATAAGGGTTCCTTAGGGTCGTTTTTCGCAAAAAATAAGTGTTTCCAAAATGTCACAAAATGATTCCAAAACGGTTTAGTACGTCAGATTAGTAATGCCCATTAGGATCGCCATTTTCGTGAATTAAAACTTTATGTGAGTAAGCACTGTATTATAATTTTTTAGGATAATTGATAACTGCGCCCTATAGTGTTGGTCCAAAAGCGTTGAATTTTGCAGAAGCTGATTAAAAGTGCACACATTTGAAATGTTCCCATTAATAAATGCAAAAAATTGAAGAAAATTAACCGAAATGACCAAACTCGTTCGAAATCAACACCATTTAAATTGCGACTAATCAAAATAAAACTCTTCATTTCGGCATCTGTCATCGTTCGGTTCCCATTTTGGCTACGCTGTTTCTTGCGGGTTAATTGTTTAATTTCACTGAATTGTGGTGAAATATACGTTTGATTTAACCTTTTGTATATTTTGGCCGTTAATTCATTGTATAGAAATTTTAAGGGGCCTCACGCCAATAAGAGACGTTGTTTATTTTCGATAGTAGCGCTTCTAATAAATTTAAGTTAACTCCGCGAATTGCTCTAAATGTCCCTCAATTGTACTTTATGCTACTTTAAGTGGTACTTTTAATTCCAATTCGGAGGGTATTTTCAAGAATAAAAAACGTCCGTATTCGAAGTAAGGACTGTATATGAATATTTTATCATAAAATTTTTATGGACTAAAATTCACGTTTTAGAAATTAAAAATGTCAACTGGAAACAAGCTGAAAAGGAGGGTCCCCATGCATCGGGTCCTAATTGGTTTGTTTCTTAGTCACGCATGACGCGGACCAATCAAAGAGGGCCCTGCTAAAAAACCTGGCAAAAACAAGCTTCTCTATTTTTGTAAAAAATATAACTTACAGGGAGAGTCGCCAAATAAGGGTCGCTTTCGTGTTTTCAAAAACAGACCCTTAAATTGCGACCCGACCCTAATTTGGTTATTTTAGTGTTATTTTTTGACGTAAGTATGATTTTTTGCGTTATGTATTTGATCTTATCTCGTAAAGATAAAATGTTTACAATTTTATACAGTCCTTCACCATTTATCGGACGCTCATTTATCGGACGCTTACTCATTTATCGGACGCTTTTTTGGCCAAAATGGGGTCATTCTAATAAAAAAATGACCTCTTTTGTGACGATGCTCATTTATCGGACGCTATTTTCGAGAACCGAAAACGTCCGATAAATGGTTAAGGACTGTATTTATTATAAATTTAATTATAAAATTAAGACAGACTCTCATTTAGGACACTTTTTCGAGAAAAAGTCTTTTATTCCGCCAAAAAATGAGTACAGTCCTTAACCATTTATCGGACGCTTTTTTGGACAGAATGGTGTCATTCTAATAAAAAAATGACCTCTTTTGTGACGAAGCTCCTTTATCGGACGCTATTTTCGAGAACCGAAAACCTGCGATAATTGGTTAAGGACTGTACTTCGTGGCAATGCATCCCATTAGGGACGCCATAGTATCCAATAGTAATAAATACTGCAGATTAAAAAAATTACATACGGGATCCAAGGTCCATGAGAAACAATGCTGAAATCAGCCACTCTAATTTGGAGCAATAAAATTTTTCTCGAAAAAAGCAACCGTTATTTGTCTAAGGCGACCCTTATTTGGCGATTCCCCTTGTAGTATTTTTTTTTAATATTTCCCGACCTTAGTCGGCAATTGCTAAAACGTATCCATTCATTGTCATTGCGGACCCTGCAAGTCTTAAAATAAAAATAATTGAAAAACATAATTTTGACGGCATCTTATTACCTGTATTGCACCAGTATAATATTTATAATCTTTCTTCTCATTCTCGTTAACAATACTCCAAAAAGGTAACACCCAACAAATAATTAACGAAAAAAGTAACAGAATATTCACCGAAATTAAGTCATTATTTCTCCCCATTTCGCTTCAAAAAATGAACACTAAAGTGATAGGAAAAAAACTATTTTATTTCCATGATAATACGGATGAAAATGTTTTGTCACAGCTGGAGTCTAGACCCAAGTAATACAATAAACAACGGACAATAAATCTCCGGGTCTTCGGATAACAATGGGTGGCATTTGAGAGTTAAATGAATACAACCCTTTATTTTATGGACAAACCTTTCAATCCTTCCCTTTATCATAAAATACACTTGAGACTGCCTAGTTTGCAAGAGCTTTATTTGGTGCCTGTTTTCGTTGTAAAATTATAAAAAAAATAATACATGGGGTCACTTATATGGTCACAAATGAAAAAGACCATAAGACAATTTTCTACCTGGAAATAACCGGTACAAACATCGGTTCCTCAAGAACCACTCGGTATTTTTAATCAGTTTTTAATGAAGAACGTTTCCAGCCCAGCAAAAAAAGATTTTATGTGTCATATGACCCGGAACGGGGGTCAAATTACAAGTTGGTTGTATGCAAATGACAGACCCTTGTTCAATCTTCGTGATCGAGCTTGAAAGTGGTCATGAAAAAAAAATTATTCAAAAACGTAATTTGACTCGGATATCACCCCTCACAACTGGGGTCAAATTACAAGTTTGTCGCATGGGAATAAGTCCTGCATATGCATGCATATACCACTGTCTACTTTGCAATATTGATAAAAGCTTGCAATAATTAACTCGTGAACACATTATTGTCTTCCAGATTATTTATTGCATTAAATTAGCGAACATATAACAATAAATGCAAATCAATTTTCATTGGCCCTTTCACTTAGTTCATTCAAATTCCAATATCTTACAGTTCTATCGTCTGATGCTGTTGTACAGGATAACCCCTGGAGACCAAGATCCAATATTTGGTCATTATGTCCATGTAACGTTATTAACTCATCCCCATTTCGACAGTCCCATATTTTTAATTTTCCATCTAGACAAGCAGTAATAACCTAAAAAAGAAGTGTTTATAAAAATACAATTTTAAATTTTCAAACTTCAAAAAACTCAGTGAGGTTATCTCACGCATCTAACCAATCGAAGACCGTCTTGAAAACCGTTCCAAATAAGAGATCATATGTTTTCAGCCTAGTTGAACTCTTTTTTGTAATCTGACCCCATAAATGGTGTCGTATTGCAAAATGAAAATTTTTAAATATATTTGTTGAAAACCCTAAAACATAAGGGACTGTATGTTGCCACAGGCTTAGCCTAATATTATTTTATATGATTCGTAAAAATATGAATTTTTTTCTAAAAATAACTTGTTTCTTTTGTCCGAAAACATAATGGTTTCTCGGATACAAGAAAACGTTTTTTCGGAGTAAATGCAAAAAAAAACGATTTTCGGCAAAAAATATATGAATTTCCTATCGAGCTGGATCTAATTTTTCGGAGAAAACGTTTTCCTGGAAGAACTTTTTCTTCCAAAAACGTTTTCTCCGAAAGACCGCGGTGCCATTATATCATACCCGAGGCTGGTCTCCCGGGCAAAAGCGAACTCCATTGACGCCATCTGGATGTAGCAGTTTTAGTCTGAGTTTTTGTTTTTCGAAAATATAGGCAAACCCGGACAGGGAGGCCAAGGCGAACATTTCACCATTTGCCGAAAATGCAATACTTTCAATCGCATGCTTTGCGTCCTCATCTGTTTTAATTTGCGTCACGGATTTCAGTGTTTTATTTCGAAGTGAGACGGTTATAAGGTCACCGTCTACACTCCCCACCAAACAGCATGATTCGTCTGGCGAAACCGACATACAAATTATTTCATTTGTTTTACACTGTACCGTTGAAATCAAATTTGTACTTTTTAAGTCGAACCATCGTAAACTTCCATCCTATAATTGAAAGTTAACTCTCAGAGGGGAGCTGTTATGTTATAATTTTTGGGTAATTTTAAAATCTGAAAACGCCATTTGTTGGTTACAAGATCAAGGTCTGCAAAACCGACTTGACCTTAATGAATTAAAAAAAAAACGACTTGACCCTACAATCATTTGAAAAAAATGGACTTTCAAAATTTTTTTAAAGGTATGATTAACTCCCAGGGGGAAGTGCGTGAATATAAACACACGACTTGTGTTTACGCCAATTTAAGGCATATGGAGGCCCCGTAGGTCAAAACGAGTTTTGCTAACCCCCTCAACTTTTCGAAAAAATTACATTGACGGTATTTTTTGCGTAGGTTGGAGATTTCAAATAGCTCTCCAGGGGGCCCTGATGGCCCAAATCAATTTCTGAATAGTCAGATCGACGTAGTTTGACGAGCTCTAGAACCTGGCTTTATCAGTTTTTTAATTATTGTGATTTTTTTAAGTGTGTGTTTATACACACATTTCCCCCCTACAGGTTCCCAAAAACTCCTTCCCCTGAGAGTTAAGTTAAGACAAAATTTCGACGAATTCTCCTTTCGACCAATTCAGTCCCTGACTCTGTAACATACCTCGTAAGCCATTAAATATTCCCGCCCCTCGTTGATAAACTGTCCAGCTTTACAGGGCACCCCAGTCGGCCCTGGATAAATTTTGAAGTCGTTATCTTTAATGTTGTATAAATACATGTTGCCGTCCGAGAGTGCGCTAAGTAAGTAATTTTTGGCTTTTGGATGAAAGTCGACAAATTCGACGTCGCCCTCGTCACATTCGAAAATCGACTTTTTTTCGGCGACATTCCAAACTTTTACAATTCCACTCAAGTCAGAAGAAGCAACCAATAAGGATTCACAATTCCAACATACGCTGGTTACTGAATCTAAATGATATTATAGTGAGTATAAAGTTTTAAGATTACAATAAAAACAGCGAAGAAAACAAAACCCTTTTAAAATCTTTTCAAACAGTAAAAACCATATGTTTCTCTTGAAATATGCATATTTTGATCTTTTTAATTTTTATTAATGGTTTCAAATTTTGAAAATTCAAGGATTTTATGAAAAAAAAATGATTTGACAAACAAAATGACGTACAGGTGGGTCTGGTTATAAGGTCAAGCCCCAAAAAAATGACTTGACCTTAATGCACTACAAAAAAAATGACTTGACCTTAGTGCATTTAAACCCAAAAAAAGTGAAAAAAGACATGATTTATCTTGAAAAAAATGACTTGACCTTATAACCAGACCCCCTGTAATAGAAAACTTTTCATCGAAAAAAAGAGTAAAAAGACATGAGTTTATACATTTTTGTCCCATAATCATAAAAACGTTATTCAACTGGACCAAAAAAGTGGGAAAAACTGAGTCGACCTTATAATGGAGAAAATCTGAGACTTATAAGTTGTAACCAAACCCTGTCTTATATGGCACCGAAAACTCTCCGAAAACACTGTGCCGTATTGTATATGGACGCCTGTATTTCTAAAGTTTGCAAATAATTTAAGCTTACCTTTATGACCAAAGAAGGCCATAATTAAATTTCCCTCAAGGTCAAATACGAATCCACAGTCGTCCTGCCCTCCCGAGGCGATTAATTTTCCATTTGGGGAAATTCGGGCAACAAAAACCGCATCCTTGTGCCGATCAAAAACCATCGTTGCTGAAATCTACTGATTAATTAAATCTATTAACTCTCGAGCTCCCAGTCGAATTAATTTTCCACTCCTTAAACTTTCTGATCTTCGAGATTTGGGAATTCTCGAATCTTAATTAACGAGAAATTCGATGATGAAATGAGTACGCAAAAGTTATTTAATTGATCTTGAAGTTTTTGTAATTTGACCCTTTTTGGGCCCAGAAAGGGTCAAATTTCAATTTTTGACTGTATATACGGAATCAGTGATAAAAACCATTTTGAACGAAGGGTCTATCATCCCCATGAAACAATTTTGTAATTTAACCCCATATATGGGTAATATGACCCCTAAAATGTATAAGATTAAATTTCCATCCATGCCAGAAATCGTCCAAATTTTTTACAAAATTTTTGCACCAATATTTTCTAGTTTCGTGTCAAAAACCGTTTTTTAATACCTCTAAAAAACAACTTATAAATTACCATGGTCAATTTCGAACCCATATTGCATTTCTCGTTCTTGTTCGGTTTCTTCGATTTCATCATCGGAATTATCGTCCGACATGGGTTCATCCCCCATATCGACCTCAACCGGTACTAATTGGCCATCNCTGTATATTTGGAATCAGTGATAAAAACCATTTTGAACGAAGGGTCTATCATCCCCATGGAACAATTTTGTAATTTAACCTCATATATGAGTAATATGACCCCCTAAAATCTATAATATTAAATTTGCATTCATGCCAGAAATTGTCTGATTTTTTTTCAAAATTTTTGCACCAATAATTTCTACTGATTTAGTATCATGAAAATCGGCTGCGCGGCATATTTTATAATGATATTGGCCAATAGGAACACCCCATTGCAAGAAAAAAGAAGAAAATTTCTCTATTCTAGAAACGCTTAGCCGATTTTCATGAGGCTAAACCTGTACTTTCGTGTCAAAAACCGTTTTTTAATACCTCTAAAAAACAACTTATAAATTACCATGGTCAATTTCGAACCCATATTGCATTTCTCGTTCTTGTTCGGTTTCTTCGATTTCATCATCGGAATTATCGTCCGACATGGGTTCATCCCCCATATCGACCTCAACCGGTACTAATTGGCCATCCTCTTCTTCCATTCTAGAACATAACATATCGTAAATGGGTGAAATTGAGGATCTTTTGTCTTAAATTAGAATGAGAGGCCCAAATTCGACGCCATAAAATACAATTTTGAACATTCAAATTTCGAGAATCAAAGATTTAAAGAATGTGTGGCTATAAGGTCAAATTAAAAAAACTGACTCGAAGTTTAATCGAGTTCAAAGATGACTATACCTTAAGGCCACAAAAGTGGAAGGGGTCTTCGTCTGAAAATTAAACAAAAAAGACATGATTTATATTGAAAAAACTGACTTGAGTCAAGTCACTTGACCTTATAACGTACTCTTATAGTGGTCAAAATGTCAGATCTTAATTCCACCACCCCTTGTAATATGACCTTAAATGCCTTAGAAACAACTTCACTTCAAATTACCCCAAAATTATGAAAATCGGACTGTCGGCGGACCTTATAACCGAAAAAATTTCAATCTCCCAAAAAAACAGACCTAATTTCTTTGCAGTGAAAATTGCTGACCTTATAACTACCTTACGTATAAACAATTGTTAACCGCTACCCTACGGGACCTTCTGAATTGGCGGTTCACTTCAAAAGTGACGGTTAAGAGGGTTAACCCCGTGCCTTCGAAATGCTCAATTAATAAAATCATATTCCATGGAGCGAATTGGGCGCCCTGTGAACTGAAGCACAAAAACAAGAACGAAATCGACGAATTTTTAGAAAAAAAATATTTAAATCCTTGAATTCTGATTTTCTTGACGTTTTTTATTTCGAACTCGATAATTATTTCTATAGCGCCTTTGGCGGTTGGTTTTTGAACTGTCAGATTGCTGTGGTTGACGTGCAGTACCGGTTGGTTCTGTTTCAATTGGCGGTTCCATATCCGTAACCGGCGGTTGTTGCTCAGGGGTTAACTCGTCCACATGATTTCGGACAAAAATGCAGTTGGTCTCTTCAATTTAGGGTGAGAAAGCTCCTTTTTTAGAACTTGCCATGGAATCTATAACTCCAGATTTTATAAATATAATATTTCAGGTATTACACCTAAAAATTAACCTTAATCTCATAGGGGCTTGCGGCGGTAAAGTAACCCGTAGGCACTTTTTAGTGGCGCTGTGGCAATAAAACGACAAGCGTTGTTAGTTATAAGGTCAACGTATGAAAAACTGACTTGACCTATAGTGGATATTTAAAATTGACCTGACCTTATAAGCAAGAAACAATTATTCTGGATAAAAACTTAGATTTCTAAAGACATTTTTCTAAAAAAACCCGCTATTCCAAAATGTCAATAATACATGATTTATGACGAAAACAATGGATTGACCGTATCGCTGCCAAAATGGCTGACCTTATAACCCTGTGCGAATACAGTCTTTACTCTTTTTCGGGACGTTTTCGGTTCTGAAAAATAGCGTCCGAAAAAGGAGTATCGTCACAAAAAGGATAATTTTTCTATTAGAATGGCCCCATTTTGGCCAAAAAGCGTCCCAAAAAGGAGTTTTCCAAAAAAAAAAAATATGAATTTTGTAGCCGCCTACGAAAATATTTCGGTAGTTTGGATACGCTGAAAAACAAGCTGATTCACCCTACTTCGGTCCAATGGGCGCCGAGCCGCTGCTGATGGTTAAAATGTCGCTGAAATTTGCGCTGTCGATCAATGGCCAATTGGGTGAACTGATTGGTTAAAATATTTTCAGAAACGGGAGTTTCTTTGGGTATCACAAGCGTTGCCACTTTTGCGAGTGGAAATTCGGTTAACTCGTGGCGACACACGGGACATGTTAACACTTCGCGGACCTTATGACTATCGGGTAGAGATGCGTTTTCGGTCTTGATTCTTTGTGACTCATTAGAAAGATACCGAAAGATGCAACTTTTATGAAACAGATGATAACATTCCAACTAAACAAATAATGTTACAAGTGTTGGTTATAAGGTCAATGCTAGAAAAAATGACTTGAGCTTAATACCATTAAAAGGTAAAATAAATATGTACAGAGGGGCCTGGTTATAAAGTCAAGCCTAAAAAACTGACTTGACCTTAATGTATTCAAAAAAACTGACTTGACCTTATAGCCATTTGAAAAAATAGCATTCTGTGAAAAAATGTTGAAAAAGACAGAATCTTCTAGAAAAAATGTGGTGAAATAAAGTGTCACTTGTAAGCTAAAACGCGGGGCGGAGGGAAGCCAACAAAAAAAGTGAAAAAGACATGATTTATCTTGAGAACTGACTTGAACTAATAGCGGTTACACCTTATGACCTTATAACCAGAGCCCCATGTATGATTATTAAGAAAAAAGGTTTTTATAAGATCAAAAAACTCACTTAAAC
>SCLG01000727.1:27121-51699 GCA_004367875.1 Oikopleura albicans
TCATTAGAAAGATACCGAAAGATGCAACTTTTATGAAACAGATGATAACATTCCAACTAAACAAATAATGTTACAAGTGTTGGTTATAAGGTCAATGCTAGAAAAAATGACTTGAGCTTAATACCATTAAAAGGTAAAATAAATATGCACAGAGGGGCCTGGTTGTAAGGTCAAGCCTAAAAAACTGACTCGACTTTAATGTATTAAAAAAAAAACTGACTTGACCTTATAGCCATTTAAAAAATAGCATTTTGGGAAAAATGTTGAAAAAGACAGAATATTATAGTCTTCTTATAGTCTCTGTAGTTCCATAACCAACAAAGTGGCCTAAAGTGATTTGACCTTACAAAATGTCAGACCTTACTACAACCCAATTTTATGATTTTTTTTAACAGAAAAGATTACCGAATATGCACGGTTCATGTAATTTACCTTATACAACAATGTTAAATTTTTAACCCGTTGAAACTCGTTAAGACATATGGCACATTCCCCATCTGGTTTCAAGTTCATCTCGGATAATGTGTCTTTTGCCGTAACAATAACATCAAAAATTGTTTCTTCTTTTAAAATCCTCGAAAGCAATTTCTCAAGTTTATTGATTCTCTCATTCGTCAATCCTAAAATATATGGGTGAACATTAAAGTCTATTTTGCGCATCGGTTCGTAGGCTCATTTGAGACGTTTTTGGTTTCAAAATAGGCTGGTGTGTAAAAACAAACGAGTTATATCAAGATAGAATCTGAAAATACAGTCCTAGCTTGATCAATCACGCTTAATCTGGTTTTATCCCCAATGATTTTTTATGTATCTTTGTTTCGACAAAAATACTTACAGGGGGGTCTGGTTATAAGGTCAAGCCCAAAAAATGACTTGACCTAAATGCACTTTGGAAAAACTGACTTGACCTTATAACCATCTGAAACTTTTTTTTTCCACAATAAGACCGCAGTGTTTTTGTGACCTTATAACCAGACCCCATGTATTAAATTGCTTTTACGACATTAAAAACTATTAAGGAGAGGGTTGTAAGGTCAAGCTGGAAAAAATGATTTAACTTTAAAAGTACAAAAAAAATATAAAACAGGTCCTTGTCAAACCCATAAAAATTCACGACTTTTAATCCAAACAAGTTGACTTGGGCTTAGCGTATAAAACTCGCCTAGACCTTTTAACCAAACGGCCGTTTTTTGAGAACCGAATACGGCCTTGATGGAATCAAGGACTGTACTAGACCTTATCACTCCCTAGATGCTAGGGCCTAGAAAACTTTTGCTAGAATATTACCTTTGCATTTCCTTAGGGCTATACTAGAACCGTCGATAAAAATTTGAACTTCAAGAGAAAAGAAAACACGCATTTCTTGATGACTCATTTTAACATCACTTTCACACGGGAATATGTCGATTTCAACAAACACCACATTGGGATTAACTCTCAGACGCATTTCGTCCCCATAAATGGCTATAAGGCTCAGTACCTCATCGCGTGATTCTTCCGAAATATTACAGTCCTCCAATTCGTCTTCCATTCTATTATAGAATTTCTAGATGTAAATTGAGGATGCTCAATAAGGACGCTTTCTTCCAATGAGGACGTTTTTTAATGTCCTCATAACAATCGAAAAATGGTATTCATCCAAAAAGGAAAACGTAAAAAGACATGATTTTAAAGATTTGTTTCCCAAAAAGCATGACTTGACCTTAAAACATTAAAACGGACGAACTAGATGACCATATAGCCATGAGTCATATGGCCCATGACTCTGAATAAAATAACAGAACTATTGCCCCCTTAACGCCCATAAGATTTAAGGCTTAAGTTAACTCTCAGGGGGAAGCAGTTTTTGGGAACCCGTAGGGGGAAAATGTGTGTAAATAAACACGCACTTCAAAAAATCACAATAATTCAAAAAACTGGTAAAGCCAAGTTGTAGAGCTCGTCAAACTACGTCGATCTGACTATTCAGAAATTTTGTGCCACCAGGGCCCCCTAGAGAGCTGTTTGAAATCTGTAACCTACGCAAAAAAACACCGTCAATCGAATTTTCTCGAAAAGTTGAGGGGGATCACCAATACTCGTTTTGCCCTACGGGGCCTCCATATGCTTTAAATCGACGAAAAAAACAAGTTGTGTGTCTCTTTACACGCACTTCCCCCTGGGAGTTAAGGGAATGGAATGTAAATAAACCATTTGGTGCTTAGTTGAATAACGGGAATAGTTTAATTTATTGACAGAAGTATTTAGTTTGATTGTCTTCTTGATTTTACAGAGTTGAACTTGAATGAAATACTTTTGGATAAAAAATAATTTCGCCAAAAAAGAAGACTTGTTTGTTTTGCTGCAGTGTTTCATTTTAGCGAAATTGTATATTCACAAATGTTGTTAGAAAGTGTAGTTTTTTCGCTTTTAATCCAAGTCCCTAAAAATCCTGTTTTGGTAGATCTTCCAAATTGACAAATTTGGCCTAAGGGGAGGTCATTATGTGGAATAATTTGTTGCGGAAGAAATTCAGCTAGAGATTATTTGATTTTCAATACAGTGCTTGATTCCATAAGGGGCGCTTCCATAACGGCCGTTTATCCCATAACGGCCGCTTTTTCCTCTAAAAACGGCAGTTTTTTACATAACGGCCGCTTTTTGCTCAAAAACGGCCATTTACCCCATAACGGCCGCTGTTTCGAGAACCGAAAACGGCCGTTTTGGAATTAAGGACTGTAATTATCCCATGCAGCATGGGCCATGCTGAATTTATTCCACTGTAGAATTTACGACAAAGACTTCCACATCATTTTACAGAATTTGGAATAAATTTGGAATAAATTTGGAATTGAATTTGGAATTTATTCCAAAAGTTGAATTACAGTCCCTACCTCAAAATCTTTACGATTTGTGGTTTAAAAAATCGTAACGATTTTGAGTCATGACGTCATTTCGTAACGATTTTGAGGTAGGGATTGTAATTCCAAATGCTGAATTAATACCACGTGCTGCAATTATTCCACATGCTGAATTTATTCCACATCATGACCTCCCTGGCCTTTAAGCAGTGGCGTGATCATTTGGCATATACGCAATTTCGCCCATAAAATAAAGCCGAATATCGCCATTGCCAAAAACGCGTACTTTTGTAACTGAGCCGTGATGTAAGGTAACCCTCAGCCACGCGCTTGGGTCAACTTGCATAACCCGCATCACAAAATAACGAATGACATTTGCGTGGCACACAATAACCGCGGTTTTCGGTTCTTCCAGTTTATAACCGCGGTTAATGTATTTCCGAAAAGCCGATTCAATTCGACTTCCGTCGTCAAATAAATACCGTTTGTATTCGTCAGTCTATTTAGGGCTCTTTCTTAGAAGTACGAAATAATTTTCGAGACTACTGTAAGTCCGTACTACGCTGAGGCCCTCAGCTTGAGGGGATCATCATCCAAAAAAAAAAACACTTTCCAAAAAGACATGATTTTGTGAATACCAGTACACGCCGTGTACTACACCGTAGTCCGAAAAAAGATCATAAAACCTTTGTGTCAAAGATACCATAATACTACAGAAGGCTGGTTATAAGGTCAAGGTCTAAAAAACTGACTTGACCTTAAATGCATTTTCAAAAACTGACTTGACCTTATAACCAACCAAATTTTTTTTTGTTCCTTCGATACAAAAATTATGAATTTTTAGGAAAAAATATGGCGAGCGTGGGGGAGGTCTTCCTCCAAAAAAAAAGACAGAAAAAGTGAAAAAGACATGACTTGACCTTAATGCAAAAAAACTGGCTTGACCTTATAACGACAAAAATTGCTGACCTTATAACGACAAAAATGACTGACCTAATAACCAACCCTTCTGTTTTATTATAAGACTTTATAACGGACCAAATCTCGGACCTTATAACCACGACTAATAAAAATAAGTGTAAATAAGACGATAATAATAAATTATACAGAGCCCGGTAACTGGTAATGTTTTCGAGGTGGCTCAACCTGATAGGGCGCCCCTTCACAAAGCAGATCCGTAAATTTAACTTTTGATTTTTCCACATTTTCCATTTCTTCTAATATTAATTCCGCTGTTTCTTTTGCCCGCACCATTGTCTAAAACTAAATTTCAAAAAACGGGTCATTAAGGTAACACGAAGAATTTTTAAAATTTCCGAAATCCGATGAAAATTGTCCGACTTACCGAGTGAATAAATTCATCGGGCTCAATGCCCATCTTCGTTAACCATTGTCCAGTTATTCTAGCTTGCTCACGACCCAAAGGGGTTAAAATCTTTTTGTCGGCGTCTTTTTCTTTTGTATGATATTGCCCATGGCGAATTAAATAAATATCACTAAAAAGTCAAGTTAATTTTGGCGAATTTTTTTCTGGAACCGCGGTTTTACGGGAGGTCCTCATCCAAAAAAAAAACTGTAAAAAGACATGAATTTAAAGATTTTTTCCCAAAAAAGCATGCTACTCAAAAAAACTGGCTTGACCTTAGTTCCTGAAAAAACTGACTGGAACTTAGTGAACAAAAAAACTGACTTGACCTTATAACGGCACAAATGGCTGACCTTATAACCAGCCCCCCTGTATATCGTCGCTAATTTCAACCAATAGTTTTTTTCCGATTAAAAGGCGCCCCTTATTAAGCACGTGTGTCCCTTATAAATTAGGCAATGGCGTATCGGACATACAGTCCTTAAGTTAAGGACTCCTTAACCATTTATCGGACGCTTTTTTGGTCAAAATGGGGTCATTCTAATAAAAAAAAAGACCTCTTTTGTGACGATGCTCATTTATCGGACGCTATTTTCGAAAACCGAAAACGTCCGATAAATGGTTAAGGACTGTAACCAGTTTTGGTCATTGAAACTTGTTTTATTTTGGTATAATTATGGTTCTTACCGGTAAAATTCATGTTCTGGCAGTTTATCCCAGGCCAAATCATACGAGTGTGGTATATTTTGTGTCGGTAATAAACCGGTTTTGGCTCGAGCAATTTTTCGATTTTCACTCCACGACAAATATAACGGATAACTCAGCGCCGGACAAATTAACTTTGCTAGATTTCGAGACATTCTAAATATAAGTGTTTTGAAATTGTAATTTTGAAATAGTAATAAAAAAACAATAGTAATTGTGTTACGGAAAGAGACATATTTCCAAAAAATAATCAAAACCAGGTAATTTTAAAATAAATAAATTGACCTGGTTTGTGGCCAAAATTCCTTGCGATAGGAGTTAAAAGTGAAAGTCAGATATAGCTCGATTTGTAATTGTTAACTCCTAGGCCCGATAAAAATTGACCCGTTTTTTATTCACGGTTTTTTTTTTGCAAAAAACTTATCTTGGATCGAAATTTTGCAAGATGCGTTTTCCGCGAAACAGGTGCCAAAAACACCATTTTTTTTTTTAGCTTTTTCTTTAGAAATATGTCTCTTTAATTGAAAAATGGTTGCTTATTTTAACGTTACCCATGACTTATTGACTCATGTCGGTTGAAAGTCAATAAAAGATGGAGTCAGAAACCATGATTTATTTACCAGGTGTGGTTATAAGGTCCAACTTGAAAAACTAACTTCAGGTCTTAGGTCAAAAAAAGACATGATTTGTGCTGACTTGACCTTATAGCTGTCAAAATTCCAGACCTAATAACCACCCCTGTAGCTTATACTTCCAGCAAATTGAAAAATAGTCTGCCAATTTTTGAATTTGCTAAAAACAACAGTTTTACTGAATTTTTGATTTGCATACAGTCCTTACTTCCAATAGGTATACTTTTTTGCGATATATGTCTCCAAAATGTCCCAAAGACCGTTTTAGGATAATTTTCCCCAATAGGGACGTTATTTTCGTGAATAAAAAACGTCCTTTGTTGGGGGTAAGGACTGTAGTATAAAATTTTTCGAATAAAATTGGTACGTCCATTATTTTATGTACCATCATATTCTGTATGTCAGTGCTCATAACATTGGTAAAAGCTGAAAAGTTAACGCGGAGAATTTATTTCTGACTAGTAACCAATGAGATCGCATTTATTTATGACTAGTAGCCAATGGGATCTCATTTGAAATTAGAGTGCACTAAAATTCTACCGGAGAACCAATCACAATCCAGAGTTGACAAATTATTGTCGGAGAGGAGCGGAATAAATTCTCCGCGTTAACTTTTCAGCTTTTACCAATGTTATGTTTGTATTTTGAAAGGTTTTCCAGCTGAGCCAATCAAAAATCAGACTATTGTACTAATCTGACTACTGATTGGCTGACCAAGAAAAACCGAAAAATGTAAAATAATGACTCGGCGACAAGAACAGTCCATGATTATTTACATGGATAAATTTTGTCAATAAGAATTTTATTAAGACATGAATAATTCAAAAGTGAAAAAAACCGCGAATAGCCAATTATAGTTCCGTTAGGGGCACAACATGCGAACTTAAGTCTTTGGGACAATTTCGGTAAAATGCCTATTGAAACTACGACAAAGTAATTTCGACCAATTGCCCCCGATTGTTTTTTTTTTTGCGACTCGGCCAATCACAAGCCAAATTTGTAAAATAATCTGGCGTATGATTAGCTGAGCAGCAAAAATATAAGAAGGATCCCAAATAAACCGTTGGCTTTGTTTTTATTGGGGGTTAAATTTTACCAAAAAAAAAAGTCGGGATATTTACTTTTTCTAACCAGCTACCCCGCAGTCCCGCATGCTGTGACCCAAAATAAAGTCGTAGTAGGGCACCGCGATCTTTCAGAGAAAACGTTTTTTCTTTTCTTTCTTTCGAAAAAGTTTTCTCAAAAAGATCGCGGGATTTTTATTCAGCAAAAATTGCATTTTGTACCATTATCATGACAAATTATGTCTACTTGCAGTTATATTGCAAAATTTTGACAGAATTTTGTGGCCTGATAACGGTCATTTTATGTATAATATTGGTGATTTTTTAAGCGACGATTGATTAACGTCGCTTAAAAATTCAAATGATAACTTCGGTGTTTTTTTTTCAAGAATCTTTGTTTCCAGGCCACATATTTCATAAGTTTTGACAGAATATTTTTTGCTGCGAGTTCAACAAAAAGAAGGAAACAAAAAATCTTATTTCTAGACAAAATGTTTTTTCGCAGGAATTCTTAATGAATAAAAAAACAGAGAAGTTGGAAAAGAATTTTTTCAGCAAAATGTGTAAAATATTCGTTAAAAACACTAAAAATCTTCCGCGAAATTAGTAAAACCAACAATTGGTTTTGCTGTACGAAAATGTGGAACATAGTAACTCGCTTGGTTCAATATCTTATGGACCTCAACCATATATTTATGGTCGAAAAAATTTTCTAATAATTTTCCTAATAATCTTTATCCAAACTATTTATCCGGCATTTTGTTATTCTGGAAACACACGGACAAAATACTAGTTCAAGATGAATGAAAACTGGCGGTTCAAATTGGAGGAAAAAAGTCAGAATATTCTTGGCAGATATAGGTAAGGGTCGTTTCCTCGCAATTTGACCCTCTGGACAAATAAAAGTTCTAAATGATGACGGCTTCCAAATCTTGACATAAAATACGACAACAAATTGAAGCCAAAAAATTAAACGCAAAAAATGTGGTTTCACCACCGACCGCGTCCAAAACCGCCTCGGCCAGAACCGCCGCCGCCGCCTCGACCAAAACCGCCGCCACCACCTCGGCCAAAACCGCCGCCACCGCCTCGACCGAAACCGCCGCCACCGCCTTGACCAAAACCGCCGCCACCTCTACTTCTACCAAAACCACCGGAGTTACCGGGTGGTTCAACCAAACCACCGCTGCTTCGACCACCAAATGAACCACCCCCGGAACCGAAACCGCCTCTGTTACCAAAACCGCCGCTGCCTCCTCGTCCAAATCCACCACCGCCGCCGCCACGGCCAAATCCGCCTCCGTTACTGCTTCGGCCAAATCCACCACCGCCGCCGCTGCCACCACGACTGAAACCGCCGCCACCACCACGGGCACCACCATGAGAAAAGGTCTTCAGCTCGGGTCCGAACAAAATTAATTATTTTCAAACCGCGATTCGTGAAAATATTTTTCAAAAAAATGACAAAGAACATCTGAAATTGATACAGGGGGTTGCTTATAAGATCTTAAGCAAAAATGTCTTATAGCCATTATATGCATTACTGGGTCAAAAAAACTTCATAAAGACATGATTTTATAGAAAAAAAGTGTAAAAAGACATGATTTTTAAGACTTTTTTTCCTTAAAAACAGGATTTTGATTGAACTTATTCTCCAAAAAGACCTTAACAAACCAAATCTAGGACCTAATAACCAACATCTGTTTGTCAAAAAAACATGACGAGAGTTGACTAAAAATGTGTAACTACAGTTCGGACTCTAATCTTGGGGGGAGGGGCACCAAACAAATCATCTCTTCGGTCACCCCTAACTGATGCGTGGCAGTCTTCCAGTTTGTGATTGGACGGAATAACGTGGNGCTTCGACCACCAAATGAACCACCCCCGGAACCGAAACCGCCTCTGTTACCAAAACCGCTAGAGCCGCCTCGTCCAAATCCACCGCCGCCGCCGCCACGGCCAAATCCGCCTCCGTTACTGCTTCGGCCAAATCCACCACCGCCGCCGCTGCCACCACGACTGAAACCGCCGCCACCACCACGGGCACCACCATGAGAAAAGGTCTTCAGTTCGGGTCCGAACAAAATTAATTATTTTCAAACCGGTAGATCGCAATTCGTCAAAATATGTTTTCAAAAATGACGAAGAACATCTGAAATTGATACAGGGGTTCCTTGAATTTTGCGGTTTGTCAAAAAAAAAAAATCATGACGATAGTTGACCAAAAATGTGTAACTACAGTTCGGACTCTAATCTTGGGGGGAGGGGCACCAAACAAATCATCTCTTCGGTCACCCCTAACTGATGCGTGGCAGTCTTCCAGTTTGTGATTGGACGGAATAACGTGGACTGAGCTTACCTTTGATAATTTATTAAAAATATAATTTAATAATGCGCCGACTTGAGCTCACCTTTGTGATCATTTCAATCAGTTTTTGATCTTCAGCTCCCATTGCAATAACAGACTCGGGATTTGAAACTGCACTTATCAAAAGGCCATCCAGCTCTGCCCTCAGCGCACACAGGTTAGCAGCATCCGATGGTAAAAACTGCAGGCTAGGGTGAACGCGTGGAAATATTGTTTTTTTTAAGTATGGTTACAAGGTCAAGCGCAAAAAATGACTAGACCTAAGAGCAAAAAAAACTTTTAAACGACATGATTAATATACACCACCTAACCAGTTATCTTAGAAATTGTTTTGCTCAAAACGTTTAAAGATAATTGAATTTTTTTAGGATAATTGGGTAGGGCAGGTGGTAAGATAATTGGAAATGGCGATGCAATTCGCCCAAAAAAGTGTTAAGATAACTCAACTTTGTTAACTCCCAGGGGGAAGTACGTGTATATAGACACACAACTTGTTTTTCGTCGATATAGGGCATATGGGGGCCCCGTAGGGCAAAACGGGTATTGCTGACCCCCTCAACTTTTCGAAAAAATTACATTGACGTTTTTTGCGTAGGTTGGATATTTCAGCTCCGTAGGGGGCCCTGGTGGCCCAAATTAATTTCTGAATAGTCAGATCGACTTAGTTTGACGAGCTCTACAACTTGGCTTTATCATTTTTTTTTGAATTATTGCGAAATATTGTGAAATTTTTACGTGCGTGTTTATATACACTCAGCTTCCCCCTACGGGTTCCCAAAAAACTCCTTCACCCTGAGAGTTAAGATAGTATAAATTACTGGTTAGGGGTAAATTAAAAAACTGACTTGACCTTAAAGTAAATATTGAAAATAGTGTTTTTTTTATTTTCTTATAAATGACTTGACCTTAGTACAAAAAAAAAACTCTAAAAAGACATGATTTATTTTCCTAAAAAAACTCTAAAAGACATGATTTATTTTCCTAAATATATAAAACTTCCAATAAAAATGTTTGAAAAAAGACATGAATTGTATTCCCGAAAAAAAAGACTTGGTCGTATAAACTCTACCCCAGTACACCATACTAATACATATTTTTATATTTTCGATATTATTGTTTTTGGAAATTGTTGGTTCACCCTACTTCAAGGGAATCCAATCATCAACATAGACGACCCCATCTCGGATTGATACCCCATTTGAAGTCAGAATTAATTGTGCGGGTGTTATACATGTAGTCTGGCGAGCACTGACTGCACGCGTCCTTACCTTCTCGCCGAATACGAACAATGGGTAAGGAAATTTAACCCCCTTGTTACCAAATGGGCAACAGGCTGACGATTTATGCATAAGAGCACCTTTACCATCGACTAGTAACTTTCGACCATCTTCATTAGGGGTGTACGGTTTTTTCATTAAATTAGGTTTGAAAAGTTGTTTATAAGGTCAAAGTCTGAATAACTGAATGCATGATAATATGAATTCAGATAGGAGAAATTTGCGAGCCGGGAGGTCTGCAGGTAACCCAAAAAATGTGTGTTTGGTCAGTCAAAAAAAAAATTGATTTGACCTTACAGCTGTCAAGATCTGTGACCTTAGGACCAAGAACGTTTGAATAGGTGTGTTAAACTAACATGCAATTCGGTTTTCGTCATGAAAATCTCTTTTTTTTTGCTTAGAGACCAGTTTTGCCACTGTAGAGCATGTTTTAGTGAAAGTCGTTACATAGCAAAAAAATGCTCTCTAGCGCAGAACGTGTCTACTTTTTACACATTTTTATTTCATATTCGACATCTACGGGGCGAACTGCATCATATACATGTGGGTTGCAACAAAATGGATTTTTCAAGAAAATAGGAAAGAAAAAACGCCGAGTTTTCATAGTCAAAAAAGATGACTTGACCTTATAACGGTCACATCTTGTGACCTTATAACCAGAGAAAATCTGCACCCCTAGTCTTGATGTACGGCAACGTTGGGATTCAGACCAATTGATAAAATTGTAATAATGGCGTCTAGACNTGGCAGCGGTGAGACTAAGACCACCGGAAAAATTATCTCCGTAAATACGACGAATTACAAAATACTTATAATATTAATTCGATACAGTTTTTTTTTCTGATTCCAACCATGTTATTTTTTTTAATTTTGGACAATGTTTGAAAAAAATCCTGTGTTAAATAATTGTTTTCTTTTATGCTCTGTAACAATAATTACGAAGAATTATGAACCCAAAATACGTACACCGCACTTATTTTTTATTACTTTAGACCAAGGGCTGAAAATCTCAAAAAAAAATTTTTATATAAAATAGTATGAATTACTGGTTAGGGGTCTATTTAAAAAACTGACTTTAAAGCAAATATTGAAAATAGTGTTTTTTTTAATGTGCTTATAAGGTTTAGCTCAAAAAAATGACTTGACCTTAGTACAAAAAAAAACTCTAAAAAGACATGATTTATTTTCCTAAAAAAAACTTAAAAAATATATAAAACTTTCAATAAAAATGTTTGAAAAAAGACATGAACTGTATTCCAGAAAAAAAGACTTGGCCTCATAAACACTACCCCATTACAGCATACTAATACATATTTTTATATTTTCTTTATTACTGTTTTTGGAAATTGTTGGTTCACCCTACTTCAAGGGAATCCAATCATCAACATAAACGACCCCATCTCGGATTGATACCCCATTTGAAGTCAGAATTAATTGTGCGGGTGTTATACATGTAGTCTGACGAGCACTAACTGCACGCGTCCTTACCTTCTCGCCGAATACGAACAATGGGTAAGGAAATTTAACCCCCTTGTTACCAAATGGGCAACAGGCTGACGATTTATGCATAAGAGCACCTTTACCATCGACTAGTAACTTTCGACCGTCTTCATTAGGGGTGTACGGTTTTTTCATTAAATTAGGTTTGAAAAGTGGAATATAAGGTCAAAGTCTGAAAAACTGAATGCATGATAATATGAATTCAGATAGGAAAAATTTGCGAGTCGAGAGGTCTGCAGGTAACCCAAAAAAGGTGTGTTTGGTCAGTCAAAAAAAAATTGATTTGACCTTACAGCGGTCAAGATCTGTGACCTTAGGACCCAGAACGTTTGAATAGGTGTGTCAAACTAACATTCAATTCGGTTTTCGTCATGAAAATCTCTTTTTTTTTTGTTTAGAGACCAGTTTTGCCACTGTAGAACATGTTTTAGTGAAAGTCGTTACATAGCAAAAAAAAAATGCTCTCTAGCGCTAGAACGTGTCTACTTTTTACACATTTTCATTTCAGATTCTACATCTACGGGTCGAACTGCATCATATATGTGGGTTTCCACAAAATCGATTTTTCAAGGAAATAGGAAAGAAAAAAACGCCGAGATTTCATAGTCAAAAAAGATGACTTGACCTTATACAGTCCATGCGCGCACAACGCGACACTTTCACTTGGCCAAAACCTGTCGCGTTGTGCGCGCACTGTCGTGTTGTGTGCGAAACAATCACTAAATGCCTTATAAGATATAAAATAGTGTTTTTTACTGTTTTTGGAGACGAATTTTTGGAGATGATATTATTTTTAGCCACCTTTGGTTTGGTAAACCTGGAAAGTTTGAACGTTTAACTCTTATTTTTTTTCCTCCGAAAGTACTAGACGGCTACCATCACTGATGGCGATCAAAAAATCGTCAAAAAACTCTGAATTAAAAAAAAATCACCGTTTAAAAAGTTTTTAAACTAAATTTACTTTTGCAACAAAAAAGCTTTATTTTCGTAATGAATAATTTATACAAAATGGATTTTTTCAAGAGAAAAAAAGTGTCGCGTTGTGTGCACAATTTTCATCAGTCCAAAATCTGTCGCGTTGTGTGCGCACTGTCGCGTTGTGTGCTGTCGCGTTGTGCGCGCATGGACTGTAACGGTCACACCTTGTGGCCGTATAACCAGAGAAAATATGCACCCCTAGTCTTGATGTACGGCAACGTTCGGATTTAGACCAATTGATAAAAGTGTAATAATGGCGTCTAGACGCTCGTCATTTTGATCATTTGATAACCCCTGGGGGACAAGAACTTCCTCTGGAAACCCAAAATTGAACATAATTTCGCTGAGTTGGCGCCGAGCCTCCCATGTACTACGCATTGTTTGTTTGTTTATATCTAGAAAACGTTTTGTCAGAGTTTACTTAGAAAACTTAACTAGAACTAGTAAAGTTTTATTTCATTTGTAAGCTTTTGAGTATGGGCCATACTATGCCATACAGTGTTTGGGAATACCAAAAATGATAAAAAAAATCGAGAATATACATTTTGGAGATTTTTTAAAAACTATTTTGAAAAAAAAATTTTTTCCCCAGGGCCAAAGAAGACATGCATCTGAGAGACCAAATGATTAAGGTATCTAAATAAAAAAAAACAGCTAGGCCCCTTTATTAGTATTCAAGAAAATGCGATTTTTATCAAAAATATCGCAAATCGTCACAATCGGCGTCTAGAGGTTAAAATTGTCCCAGAATTGGACTACCCGCTGTAAGTAATTTACCTTTATTTGAGCACCAAGATTCTTCTCGGTCAGTTCCCCCTTCTCGAATTCTCTGCCACTCTTCAAAAGCAAAAAGCAACGCGACATGATCCGAAAACCGGTCACCGGCGTATTTCCGGTGTTTTCCGGGCATTCGTTTTCCCATAATTTCAAAAGGCTCATTAAAGCAAATGGCGGAGGCAATCGTACACATTGCATCACCGACACCAAAGCAGCACCCCCACACCAACATTCGGCCCAAACGCGGCTCGAGAGGTAAACGCGCCAAAATTTGCCCAAGGGGCGTCAGCTCATTATTCCTGTCTAGGGCGTTTAGATGCTTTAGCTGGGCCTCGGCCTCGATGATAACATCCAAGGCTGGTACCGCTAGGGCTTTCATCAGAAATTCGGAAATTCCACCCAAACGCAACAATTTGATTGTAAGTCCAATTGCATGCAATGGGGTACGTAAAATTTCTGGGAAAAGTTATTTTTCTTTGGATTATTCGAACAAATTTCATTTTCGTGGAAAATTGTCCAAAAGTCTTGTCCAAAACATTTGCATACTTACTTAAAAATACACCCCCAACCAGTTATCATAACAAAGTTGGCTTAACTTAACACTTTCTAACTGCAACTTCCAATTATTTTACAAAACACCCTAGCCAGATGTTAACAAAATTCAATTATTATAATATTTTGGGCACTTTTAGTGTTAATATAACTGGTTAGGTGATGTGATTGGAATTACTACACTCCTCGTCCCCAATTCGGCAAATATTTTTTATAATTTTTTTAATTACATCAATTCGGCAAGTCCCCAATTCCGCAAAGATTTTTTGCATAAATAGCTTAGATTTAACTCCCATGGGGAGTGTTTATATGCAAACAACCCTTTTTCATGGATATGACTCATATGAGGTTAAAATAAATTTTCTCGAATTTTGAAAAAGTAAAAAAAAAAAAATTAAAATAACCACCTGGAGTAATTTGGTCATCAAGTTTGGAGTGTCGTTCCTTTGTGATTAAATTGAAGCAATATCCGTTTCTAACGCGACCGGCGCGCCCCTTTCGTTGTTCGATATTTGACTTTTACGGGTGCTAGTTCAATTGGTATAATCCGAAATTAGAAAAAATTGAAATAGCCGAGGACCTTACGAACTACCAAGACAAATTTTTTGGACAAAATAATTAATTTTCGCTATACCCCTGCGCTGTAATGTTGTAACCCGTACTAAGTACATATCTACTGTATATTGAGCACTTCGCAGTTATTTTGCAGGTTTTTTCGAGCAAAAGTTGGAAGATAAAGGCGCAGAGGCTGTATTAAAAACTGAAATCAGAGATCGATGATAACGTCCATGATTGGGACCACTAGGGTTTTAAAATATGTTCGAGATTCCACCAACTGGACTACCACCCTTTGATGCCCACACGGTGGCATAGTTGGTCATGTTGTTGTGCGCCGTAAACATCTTCATTTTAACCTTACAGGAATCGATAACAAAGGACACATCATCAATCGTAATCGACGTTTCGGCAATGTTAGTCGACAAAATCACTTTCGCGGTTTCGCTAGTTTAACCCACACACGCATTTTTAAACGGTTAAGCGTCATTTCATTAAAAATACTTCAAAAAAAAAAATTGACTTGACCTTAGTGCAAGAAAAAATGACCTTGTGACCTTATAACCAGACCCCCTGTAGAAAATATAAAAATCGAATACGGTCTAAATTAGTCGTTTTTCGGGATAAAAATGTCTCCAGTTCAAAAATAGAATACCATTTGTGGTATGAACTAAAAACCGACCTTTGGTGACACCATGTGGTGGATGCTCAAAAACACGATATTGATCTTCCCGTGGGATTTGGGAATGGAGTGGCAAAATACGATATGCACTTGAGCCAAATTCGTGATGATTTTGGAGATGCTTCATCAAGCCAAAAATTGTATTCCAGCCTGGCAAGAAAATCAAGATTGAGCCTTTTAACATGATAATAAATATATTTTAAAAATCAATTTTACAAAAAAAACCCGATTTCATCTAGAATTATTGTTAGACCCAATTCCATCGAAGACTAAATAGTTTTACCAACTGCTAGACCCGATTTCATCCAAAAATATTGTTAGACCCGATTTCATCTAAAAATAGTGTAAGACCCGATTTCATCCAAAATTATTGTTGGGCACGATTTCATCTAAAACTACTGTTAGACCCGATATCATCAAACGGTACTTTTAGACCCAATTTCATCAAAAATTACTATTACTTGAGTTTAACAAATATATATAATTTCAGAACCTATAGCCTGATTATTGAGTTATAATCATTCCTTCAATTTCAAGAGTTTTAATATATTTTAAGAGGTTTTCCATCAATTCGTAACAAATGAGGGATTCGTCGAGCATGGCAACAGTGCTTCTGGTTTGGGGATGATATTCTTCGGGTACAGCCAGATTACAGTTTGTTTTATCTTGTTGTAAAAGTTTATCTTGGCCGTCGTCTCCACCACCACCGCCTTCTTCCTCGTCTTTTTTCTCTCGTTTTCTAAATTTGGAATTTAATTTCAGGGACTGAATACCCCGACCTTATAACCAAACATATATAATTTTATAGAACTGTTTGAAAAAAGTTACAGGGGAGGTTGGTCATAAGGTCAAGGTCTAAAAAACTGACTTGACCTTAATGCACTTTGAAAAAACTGACTTGACATTATAACCGACCAGAAATTTTTTTACACAATAAGACGGTCTTATTGAGATCTTAATGCTGGGAAAATGTTCAATTTTTTTATTAATATTTGATTTTCCCCAAAAAAATATGGTCTTCACTCTAAAAAATGTTTAAAAAGACACTATTTTATAGAAAAAAAGCGTAAAAAGACATGATTTTAAAAAAATTTCACCAAAAAGCATGATACTCAAAAAAAACTGACTTGACCTTAGTGCCTGAAAAAACTGACTTGACCTTATAACGGCACAAATGGCTGACCTTATAACCAACCCCCCTGTACATTTTTTGCAAACCATCTCCGTAGCCTCTTTTAAAGCCGTGCTTCTTATAATCCCTTATTTAGTCGACCTTATAGCCGATATTATAATAATAAATAAACCGTTTATTTTTTCGTTGTTTGGCATTTTGCATATCGGGTGTAGGGACAAATTGGAGCATCTCCACGATATCTTCCAGGAAATATTGTTGAACCGGGAACGTGCGACCAGAAACATGAATAACCGGTGCATTGTTGAAATACTCGGAAAAGGAGCTCGTGTCAATGGTGGCGCTCATGAGTACAATACGAACATTGGGGAATTCAATATGGATATCCCGCAAGACGACGAGCAGAAAATCTGTATTTAGATCACGTTCGTGAATTTCATCAACAACTACGTGACTTTAATCAGGCTTAAAAACAAATCTCACATTTTTTCTGATTTTTTTGTTTTGGAAAATAGTTTTTTTGGAAAGTAGTTTTTGGGGCGCATTGATTTTTTCTGGCCTTAAACCCCCTTTGAAATTAAAAAAACATATTTTTTGGACTGCGAATTAAAATCAAAAAATTGTTCATCGTATTGTACATCATCAGACATGACCCGATTTTTAACTCCTAGAGCACGATAGAATTTCTGCCGCATACGGTATACCCCCTTTTTCATAATCTATTTTTCCGAAATTTTTCCGCAACAAAGAAAAATAAATTACGAACATACAGTTTTTTGCTCGCCCGCCTAATTGCGTAATAATGTAAAATACCATTATGAAAATTAAGAAGGTTTGTGACAAAAATTCACACGTGCTCTTGGAGTTAAAAATTTGGAGGTCTTCATCCAAAAAAAAGCCTAAAAAGACATGATTTCAAAGATTTTTTCCCAAAAAACATGCTTCACAAAAAAATTGACTTGACCTTAGTGAAAAAAATGACTTGATCTTATAAGTTATATACACCTTGTGACCTTATAACCAGACCCCCCTGTAAATATATTTTCGAAGCCTAGCTGACACCGCGCAAACCCGACTCCAACTTTCGCAACAAAACACCAACCGTGCAGAGCATGATGGCACCGTGCGATCTGGGGAAAACGGATTCAAACCGAACGGAATAACCGGTGGAAATGCCCAACTCTTCTCCCCGCTCCTTGGAAATGCGGTCGGCGATTGAAACGGCGGAAATTTTTCGGGGTTGGGTTACAATAACCGAACAATTGGCCACATTATTGTGCTCAATAGCGTCCTCTAGGATAAATTGAGGAAGCTGGGTTGTTTTACCACTTCCGGTTTCACCCTGTATGTAAGATTCAAAATAAGCTTACGTTATTCGCTGCGTTATCTTGTAGATTTTTTTTAGAAACCCAGCATTAAATATGATACACCGCCTAAGGGTTTATCAGGCCCCTTTGCCCGCTCACGCGATTATCAGGCCGGCCTCTCATTGAATATCCATGGATAATAACAAATTGGTATTGCGCAATTCCCCGCTCCTGCGCTTATCAGGCCACCTTGTTTTGCTCATTTTCCAGCTCTTCCGCCTACGCCCTTGGGGTTTATCAGGCCGGTTTTGGAAGGCGAAAATGGCCTGATAAACGCTCAGGTGGTGTATCAATGTGGGTATTTCCCAATCTTAAAATTTGAAAAAAAATGCGAACCTTGTCCTTTACAATAGTTACAGTGTTGTTGCGGATGACCCTTAGGAGTTCATCCCTTGATTGAAAAATTGGGAGATTTCGTCTGGTTTCGTCAAGTTTTGGGTCGACTTGTCGAATGGTCTCTTGATTCATAACGTCGGCGTTAATGTCTTGTAAGGTCGCGTTAACATAGGGCCCTTCGTCGATGTTTGATCCGGTCCAGGGATTCCACGTGGGCATTGGGGGACACCATGGGATACACCCACCCGGGACGGGATCTTGCTCCTCGAATTTCATTTGACACTCGACATTCAACGGCCCGTCCTTATAATTAGGTTTCAAAATGAAAACACAACAGAAGAAGGAGGAACTTATAAAGTCGGCACCGAGGTCTTCCAGTGACGAAGTTTTTCCATCAACTTCTTAAAAAACGTTTTTTTGTTTTCGAAAAACAAATATTATATGATGTGGCTCGGTAGGAAACATATTGAATACTTTCTCCAAAAAAATGTTAAAACGAAGAAAAAGAGAAATCTAATATTTTCTCCCAAAAACGTTTTGCATTTTCTACGAAAAAAGTTTTATTGTATTTTCTCCAAAAAAAGTTTTATTCCATTTTCTCCGAAAAACGTTAAAACGAGAAATCTTATTTTTAATGGGAAAAACGTTTCTTGTAGTTCCTCCGAAAACATGTTCTTGCATCTCCGAAAAACGTTTTCTTGCATTTTCCCCGAAAAAAGTTTTATTGCATTTTCTCCGAAAAAAGTTTTATTGCATTTTCTCCGAAAAACCAGAAATCTTATATTTTCTGCGAAAAACGTTTTCTTGCATTTTCTCCGAAAGACCACGAAATCTTTCTAACATAACGGCGCAGGTGGTGAGTGATTTATCACAAGGGCAAAATTTCGTCCGATAAACTCAAAAACTTCATTTTAGAAAAAAATAGCCGAAGTGGATCCATAAGCTAACGATATATTTTATAAAACCCAGCCTTTGATGCATCGGCCGGTGATAGGTCAAGTTCGGTAATAGCGGCCTTCAACTCTTCACTGAGTTCATTGCTAAATTGCCCGTCAATTGGGTCAAACTCCGATTCTGATTTTTTTACAGTCGTCACCCCTGTAAAGGCCTCAATCACATTCATATGGAACAATTGTCGCACAATGGATAAGGCAGCTGAGGAACCGGCGGTTTTCTTATTCGAGCCGGCCTCGCGGGCGTACAATTTCCGGTGCAATTTGGGCACAAAAAGGTAAATTTCGGCAACAAATGAGCGATTATTATCGGGCCCGGTCGGCCGGTAGTTAATGTCGGGAATGTTCATTTTGTTTTGCTGGCAGAACTCGTTTAGCTTCTTTTTGCCGTTTTCGAGCGTCCAGCCACCGTGGAGTTTGGCGGTTAAATCGACGCCCTCGGCGGCCGCGGTTTCGTCGGCGGTTCGGTTTTCGAAATTTTGTTGACGCTGCTCGTGATAGTCTTGAATATGTGCACCCTCTTTTGAAGCACCCGCACCGTACTTTCCATAACCCCCAAACTGTCCTGATAAAGAGTTCAGTATTGTTTTTATCAACTCACATATAAAAAAAGTAACCCCTAGATACATTATTTAGAGGTTAATTTACAATTAGTGGCCGGGAGGGGGGGGGTAAATAGACCTTCAGACCTTTTATTCATCTTTGAAAGACTTAATAACCGGTTTTTTGCAAGTACAGGGTGAGGTAATATAGATGCTAAGCCGTTTTTGGTTCGCAAGTACGCTGAGCGAATATAACTCACCAAAAAACGGATTAGCATCTATATTACCTCACCCTGTATAGTTAAGGGTCTCTAGATGTGCATTTTCGTTTCCCGACTAAAATTGCACATCTAGAGAGACATGCACATTGAGAGAGCGGGCATCTGTGTTTCGGGGCCCCGACTGTAAAAATTATTATACTGAAAAATAAGACATTATTTTATCCAAAAAGTGTTTTTTGGAGTTAACATTTTTTTTTTCAAAAAGACATGAATCATCATGTCACATGATACATTACAGAGGGAAAATTTAAAATAAAAAAATCGGCTCTTGGGTTGGCAACTGGCATATTTTTTTACGAAATGAGCGCAAGAAAATGTTATTTCAAAAAGTGCCCTAAAAGGGCATCCCACTTATTGTTTTATCAAAACTTGTGACACAAAATGGGCAATCACAATAATTTAATCTCCTGTAGTTTTTGGGACCAAAAGTGGCCGAATTAGGCGTCAAGCTACGTTAACTTGCGAAACACTTTCCTTCCCGTTCCCGTTGCATATGGGGTGGGAGTCGTCCTCCTGGAAGTGCAGCACCGCCTTCTTGTTTGAAACCTTCTTGCTTAAAATCGCCCCCAGGTGGCGCTCCAAAACCACTAGGCGCGCCAAAATCATTACCTCCTGTAACACCCGCATTTTTAAAGGGAAAGTCGTTGACGGGAAGTTTGTTCGAACGGATTAAATATTGACAAAAGTCGAAGGCCGCATTTGCTTGGGAGTCCTTTTTTGACCCAGAATTACCTACTCCAATGTAGGGTATACCGGTCACTCGAACTTCACACTTAAATTTTGCCCGGCCTCGGCCACCTGCTGGTCTAATTTTTGGTTACAAATTACAAAAATTCTCAAAATCCGCTAAATTCTAAACTCGCAATTAAAAACCCAATAACCTAAACTCGTAGGGGGAAGTGTGTGCATATATGCACATGACTTGGTATTTTTTTTTGCGTAGGTTGGATATTTCAAACACCTCTCTAGGGGGCCCTGGTGGCCCAAATCATTTTCTTAATAGTCAGATCGACGTAGTTTGACGAGCTCTACAACTTGGCTTTACCAGTTTTACCAGAATTATTGTGATTTTTTAAGTGTGTGCATGCACACAATTTCCCCATACGGGTTATCAAAAAGTCCTTCCCCCTAAGAGTTAAGAGTATCACATATACTCCATCTGACACCCTAACAAATGGCTATTAACAATAGTCTATTATTGAACTAAATTTTTGACTAAAGAATCGTTATAGTTCAACACGGACGTTTTTGATCCTGGAAAATAGCGTCCGTATTGGGGTGAATTGCCAAGTGTCCATTTTCGACTGTTTTGGGGACATTTTTAACAAAAAGTGTCCGTATTGGAAGTAAGTATTGATAGTAAGGATTGTAGTAGTTTTTGAAATCGGAGATATTAGAGTTTCGTAAATACGTACAGGGGGGTCTGGTTATAAGGTCAAGCCCCAAAAAATGACTTCACCTTAATGCACTCCAATAAAAAATGACTTGACCTTATAAGGCCTTAGTGCAAGAAAAAAGTCCAAAAAGATGACTTGACCTTATAACCAGACCCCTGTAGTCTCGGACGGGCCCAAGAAGATCTCTGGCAAAAGTGATCAATAAGTCAGCCCCAAGCAGTCGATAGGTCTATCCTAACTTAGCAACCCCTCTATACAGTGTATTCTATTCGTAACCTTGTCCTAATATCATAAGAAGGGGTCATTTTTTGTTTTCCAAGCCAGGCATAAAGCCAACTTTTGACCTCAGTATCCGCCATTTTTTCTCTAAATTAAAAAAAAGGACTTTTTAAGTATTCCTCTTCTATTCTCAAAAAAAAAATCAGGAAATCAGAAAGAACTTTTTTTGAAGTTTAAAAAATCGGGGAATCAGTTTTCAATTTGAAAACGGACACCCTATCAAATATCAACCAATAACATGCATCATTTAAAACAGTGCGGTGAGTCATAGCGATCGTTTTTTTTTATTTATTCTAAATCGAATTTCAGCATTATTTTAAAAATTAGAGAAATTTAAGGTTAGTACTAGGGCCAAAAATAGATAAATCTTTCCCCGGTAATACAGTCCCGACTCATTTATCGGACGTTTTCGGGTCTCGAAAATAGTGTCCGAAACAGGAGCATCGTCTCAAAGAGGACCATATTTCTACTAAAATGGCCCCATTTTGGCCGAAAAATCGTCCGATAGATGAGTAAGGACTGTAATGGATCATTTTGGACAATCTTGGAAATATATCATTAGGGTCGCTCACGTTGACACAACTTTCACGAAATAAAGGTCTGAGGACCCTGAAACTTTCAGAGATGGTACTGGTTTAGTCTCATGAAAATCGGCCGCGCCTTTCTAGTATACCGTGTCGGCATATTTTTAAATAATATTGGCCAATAGGAGCACCCCATTGCAAGAAAAAAGAAGCAAATCGCTCTAATCTAGAAACGCTCAGCCGATTTTCATGAGGCTAAACCTGTAGAATATACCCCATAATATTTGTGTAGAAAAAAAATTAGACCTATCCGACCTGACCGCTTCGAGTTTAACCGGTTTTTCGATTTTTCTGATTTCTTCGGGGTTAAGTAGCTCAGAATCTGGAAATTATTTTCGGGTAAAAAAATCTAAAATTTAGATAATGGGGAATATGGAACTGTGGATTCCCTCCGAAATGAACGGTGCCCTAAATACCGCCGAATTTTTATCTTGTGAAAAAACCGAACGAATCGCCAAATGCCTCGTTTTGGCTGCCAAAAAAGGCGGCGAATTTTGGCACGTCCTCGAGAGAGCCGCCAAACAAATTATGACAGACTATCGACTAAACAACACTGCCGAAAATTTTTTATGGAATCATGTTAAAGGTTTGTTTTTTTTCTAATTATTTGGATAAAAATTCGAGTTTTTTTTTTGTTTTTGCAAATACAGGGGGAGCGCTAAGTAAGGGTACGCCATGTAGTGGTAGGTGGGCGCCAAGTAAGTATAGGTTTAATTGTGCGGAAAAAAATCGCCGCTAAGTAAGGGTACGCCAATTTAAGGTAGATTAGGGTCTCCAAATCGATTTTTTTTATATGATTACTTGCGTAATTTCAAAATATTTTCAATAAAAATTACATGTATAGAATTATCGTGTCAGCCTTATTTTTCACCTTCTGTCCGATTTATGTCGAAATATGTCATTTTTATTTTTAGCGTAATTTCATTTTTCTCGTGTTTTTTCGTTGAACATAAATTATATATTCCGCAAAAAAGGTCGAAAAATATAATCTTCTTTTGCAAATTTAATTTCCGAAATTAGAGAAAAGTTATGAAATTTCGAAATAATTTCACATGGTTAATTATCGACTTTTGATTTTTTTTTTTCATTTAGACAAAGATCCAGAAATCGTCAATTTTATGGCTCCTTTTATGTTGTTTGGTCAAGATCAGTTAACCCCTATCCAACAGTTACTTCAAAAGGGACTTATTTATGATCTGATACTAAAAACCGAAGGAGCTGCAGAGTGGAAAGATTCTTTGAAACCCCTTATCAGATGCATGGGAAATCAGGAACAGGATTTTTTTATTCTTAATTTTTCGACCATTTTTTATGGCCCTTTAAAAAAGCTTTGTTAAATTTTCGTTAAAAATTTTGGCTCATAATTTATTGGCCAAATTTTATTTACCTGGATGTTACAGGGGTGTTGGTTATGAGGTCAGCCATTTTTACCGTTATAAGGTTACGTCAGTTTTTTTGAGTGGCATGCTTTTTGGGAAAAAAATCTTTAAAATCATGTCTTTTTACGTTTTTTTGCTATAAAATCATGTCTTTTTGAACTTTTTCCCAGCACTAAGGTCTGATTTTGGAAAACAATTTTTAGGTTGGTTATAAGGTCTAGTCAGTTCTTTCAAAGTGCATTAAGGCCAAGTCAGTTTTTTACACCATGACCTTATAACCAACCCCCTGTAGTTATAAACTCAGCCATTTTTTTCCTGTAGAATAATGTTTTTTTGAAATTTTTTGTCCGAAAACCTAATTTTTTTGTTTATAACTTTTATTTACGGAAACCCTGACGGTAGGAAACTTCGGAGCCAGTCTTGAACAAAAACGGTGCGGAATCGGAGTACCCCGTCGAGCCCATCCAAGTGGAAAATAACCCGTCAGAGTCGCAAATTGTGGAGACGAACGAGTACGAATCTCACTTGGCCGAGCGGGAACGGGTTAGACAGTTAATTGACACAACTACAAAACGAAATCAAGACGCTGTTTCACTTTTAACTTCCACGGTCGCGGCTGGACCCACGGTTACCCCGGTTGCAGCGGTTAAACCATCTGTTTACGATTATGGACCCAAGACCCCAGCGCCAAAGGTACAGACGTTGTTGGTTTAGGGGTTAAAATTAATTTACTCAATACATTCCTTGGTCCCAATAAGAACATTTTCCGATAAAACTGTCTAAAGTGTTTATCGATTTCACATTCAGGGAGACCAAATTAAGGCATGGAATTCAAATTAATCAAAAAATTTAAATTACGGTACATAAGGCCTCGACGAGTTGAAATCGCCGTTCGTGTGGGTTAACTCACAGGGGGGAAGTGCGTGTAAATAGACACGCAACTGGGTTTTTTCGTCGATTTAAGGCATATGGATGCTCCGTAGAGCAAAACGGGTATTGGTGACCCCCCCCTCAACTTTTCGAGAAAATTCG